>JAOEHT020316226.1:0-10109 GCA_025448195.2 Parazoanthus atlanticus | reverse complement strand
ATGATTCTCGTAAAAGATATCGATATGTGACGCTTCCATAAGACTCTGGTTATAAAAATCGCAATTTACTGGTCAGAATCGTTCAAAAATTAATTCCGAAAAGATTATATTGTTCTGGATAACAGATCTTTCAATCATTTTTTTGAAAACCGCTTTCTCGCATCCGTTGTTTTCGATTTAAGTAGTTTTGGTTACCAAACCTTACTCAGTCTAAAATGCAGTTGCTCGAGATTTACACAATTGCAGAAAACTGTGAACTACTGAGAACCAAACACGAGGGTTTGCGGCGCAATATGAAAGTGCGGGAAGTCGACACTAAACCGGCACAGTTTATGCAGTTCTCTAGAGGTCTGGAACAAAATAGAACCGACACAAACTGCGCATGAGATCTTATAATAATAACAATATAATAATATAACAACATAACAATAATAATAATAATAATAATAATAATAATAATAAATAAGATATTTAATGAGGAATGCCCCAGTCACAAGGGGTTATCCTCGTGGGGGTCCTCAAAAAATAGAAAAGGCATAAAAAATGTAGGGGTAGAAACTTGACTCTGAAGGATGTATTATCCTGAGTTCACGCTCTTGATGTACTTGGTGTTTTTGAAACTTGGCTCACTACATTTTCAACATTTAAAAAAAAACAGTTGAAAACGTTTCTTCTTAAACAAACGTTTTAGTTCTTAGTTTTATTAGGTTTGCTATCTGTAACAGCGCCTTAGAAGCCTGCGTAAGGTGCTAAATAGAAATTGTTTATTGTTAGTGTTACTACATTCTATACAGTGAGATATCTGTTGACAGTTACTCTATCCTACGAAACTGCACAGATATTGCTCTAATAAGACCAAGGCTGTGAAATTATTGTCCTAATAAGATCTGGAATACATTTCAGAATAAGATCAGAGCTAATACCTGACGACTGTAAATGAATATGGCTGGAAATAGCTCGTACAAAATATAAACCCCTTTTGATCGGCATTGGACACATTATCTAACGACCTTACCTGAACTGTGAAGTCTCCACAGACTCAGAGTTCTTCTGTGTCCTTCTGTCTCATCTACTGTTCTAGTGACACAGGCCAAACTTTGTCTACATGCACTGAACGCTAGAGCCTCCACACGGCCTTCGATACTGAACTTCAACTGCTGTTCTCCATTTTCCATGTCCCACAGACACAAGCACGAATCTTCCTCGTCTCCTACGGTTAAAAGACTTGTTCTGTCCTGCGAGTAAACGCATCTCCCGAACTTGTGATTGCTCATCGGGAAGAACTCGACGCGTTTTCCGTCAGCTACGCGATATGCGTGCGTCAGGCTACCACATAGCACCATGCTACCGTCGGGGGAAAACGCGATATTACCGTCGCGGACCGCACCAATCGGTGGCCGTCGCCAACGGGGTGTTCTGCCGCCGACGGACCACAAACATACGCTTGTGGATTTCTCATCCACGCATGCGCAGGCCAGATATTCATCGTTTGGTGATACGGAAAGGCTGACTACCTCAAGACTTGTAGGGAAAGTTGTTGTAACGTATAGCCCTTGTGACCGGTCCGCTGGTGATATCACCCCCAGGGGGTTCAGCATGACTCCCTGGCCGAATTTCCGCGCCTTTATTAGCTTCTCTGCTTCGGCAGCGAGGTCAGGACACTTCTCATTTTGGGAAACAATTTGTAAAAACAAGTGGATGTTGGTGAATCCCAATTTCTCGTAGAGACAAACACACTCTTGGAGTGTTTCAATGGTCTCAATATCTTCAGGTGCAAGTGATAATCTCCCCAGGAAGTGTTGCAACTCCTCCGCCAAGTCGCAACGAATTAGTAACTTTGCACATGCGATTTCTACATCCAGCAAGTTGTTAGCGATCATTTGTGCTAGCTCTTTACTATCCTCAGCGTCATCTTGAGTTCCACATACATGATAGAGATAGTTCCTCAGAACATAGCGCTCTTCCTTGCTCAGCTCTTCAAGATTAATGTTTCGACACTGCTTGAGACCCCCAAGACATTCTTCACACAACTTGGAGAGAATTGAATTACCCCGGATACGGCGGGTGGGTAGGCTCGGCATCAAATCAACAACCAATTTATGCATAACGTAAAGCCGCTCCTGATTTATGTGTAAGACCTGAGTGAAGTCTTCAGTTGCGCTACATAATGCGTCTTTCTGACCTTCCTGTGACTCCAGATTCTGGAGATTCAGCAGCTTTGAAGCAAGCGTCATCGGAAGTGGCTCCACTGCCGCAGAAACTGCACACAGGAAATCAGCGAAAACTTGTTCACTAGCGTTTAACTTACTCTGCATGATCTTGAAATAATCCTCACATACTTCATAAACTGTGGACGGAAGCAAACTGTCCAGAGATTCCGGCGTGAGAGGTGCTTCATGGCGTGAGAGGTGATCAGCAATAAGGCGAGCGTACAGAAATACTCCGGAGGATTCGTCAACCAACCGCCGTAGAACTTCAGCTCTTTGTGCGCTTTCTTGAAGCTGTAGCCGAAGCCTTCTCTCGTAGTACAGTTTGATGTCCTCGAAAACCATTGCATTGTCGGATTTGAGAACCTTTAGTTGTAAACTTTTATTGAGTCGTTCTAAAATTTCATCTTGTGGCTGGGTTGTTACAATTAACTTCACCCACAAAGGTAATCTACTGAAGTAGTTTACAATGACATTTACAATTTCATAGCGTCCACGATACTTGCTCTCGTCTAAGCCTTCGAGAACGAGGACGAAATTCCTTCCAGGATCGCTCAGGTGTTTAAAGGGTTCTTCAAACAGCACAAAAAACAACTCTTTCGTGCTGAGACAATTCAGGTTTCCCCTAACGTTACGCCGCAAACTGTCGATGAGTTTGGTCTGAAACCACGGTACGTTAGTACAGAGTTGTTGAGCCAGTGAGCGGAGCATGCGCCGCGGATTGCTGTACAGTGGATTGTCTTGTTGACAAAAATGACTTGCTGCTAAACAGCCTCGCGACTCGGTGTTCTTGCAAATGACTGCAGAAAGGACTGATTTACCGCTTCCTAAAATGATAACAGATATGACTTTTGTAGTTACACTTTTAAGTTAAGAAGTTGTAACAGTTCTAACTTATCAAGCTAATTAACTATCCAACCAACAAACCAGCCAATATCAACTAATTAGCTATTAACCAATTAACTGACCAACTATCTGACTAACTAACTATCTGACTGGCTGACTGACTAACTAACTAATTAACTAACTAACTCAACGATCTGACTGACTAACTAACTAACTCAACTATCTGACTAACTAACCAGCTATCTAACTATGTAACTAAGTAGCTAACTATCCGACTATCTAACTAACTAACCAACTAGCTGTTAAACTAACTATCAAACTAAATGACCATCCCAAGCTATAACCAACTCGATAAGTATCTATCTACGTGAAACAGATGCCACAGAAAAAGCCTTTTTTCTTTTATAAACCTTTTGGGTTTTTTTTGTTTGATTCAGTCTACTGGATACTGACTGCTAAAGACTGTTTTTCGGTAACCCGGCTACCGGCTAACTTTGACGAGCTAACTATCTAACCAACCAATCAACCCATCACTTACTTACTACCAAACTAACTAACTAGCTCACTTACTCGCTAGCCAACCAACCTTGCAACGAACCAAACTAAATAAGTAACTAACTTAGCAACTAACTAACTAACTACCTGGCTAAAATATATAAACTAAAACATTGTGTGTGGATTATATCTGGAAAAATCGAACAATCGTAGTAATTAAAAACCAAATTAAATTAGAAACCCAAACCAGATGCGTTATAGTCATACGTTTTGTTTGGGACTTTTTCTCCTCTTTTTTCTTGGCCCAATAAAGGACAATGCCACATATATTGCCGCCTATGTATCACTTTTAAAAGGAACTTTAGAGAATAGCCTTAACACAATGTTTTTCAAATTTTCCCTTTCCTTTTCTTTTTTTCCTTTTCAGTCACTGTTATGTGTACTATCTATATAGATATATAAATTCTTGATCTCATCCAAGTTTGGCAATTCACCATATTAGCCGTCAGACTTAGATCATCCTTACGGTAGTTCCAGGTTGAGTTAATCTGTAGTTGTAACTGAAATATAATAACAATTTAAACAAAAAGATATTGAGGTAAAAAATAAACTGTGTGTGTAATTAGCTCAAAGCTAGGAGAAAACAAACCTTCGAAAATCAAACGAGCGAACCTTAGAAGTTAGCCCCGGTCCTATTTTCACTTTGCATGCTAATTATTAGCTCTAAATTACCTGCAACACCAGTCAGTAACATCACTCGTTCCGAGTCTTTCTCCTCCATCCAAAGCTCTACCTCAGTCAGCAGCATTTGTCTGGTATCTTTCTCATATAGTCCCGCCAGGCGGTCGATATCGGTTTCATATAGCCCCATCAGCCGGTTGATATCTGGTCGAAAATCTAGCTCTACAAGAGTTTCAAGATGTCCATTGGACGACACCGGGGTTAAAGAATCCCTTTTGCTGCCTCTGCGTAGCTGCTGAATATCATCCAATAGTGACGAGCGTCGTCTCATTATCGGCTTCATCGGGTCAACACGACTCATCTCTTCCTCCTCAAGCTCCCATTCAGATAACCGCTGCAAACACGATGCTCCTTCTTCCGAAAACTCGTTCTTTAGATCAGCCACGTCATTTTCATTAGCGCCTAATTCCACAAGAGTTTTGGAAATATCCTGCCAAAGTTTCTCAAACGATGACGTGTCCAGTTTAGACTCGTTCACATGTTGCAGGACGCTTTTACGAAGGTACGCAAAACGCGCAACATTTGCGGCATCCGAAAAGTCCTCTAGCGGAGGCTCATTATCCCATCCTGTTGGGGGAGGTGACAGGTTGCATATTGTTCGAAAGAGCAGGCAAAGTAAGGTCAAGTCGAATGTGTTGGAGTCTGGTTGCGCAGGGTATTGTGGGAAGAGTTTTCCCCAGTGTCTAGGTTTTAGCAGTCGTTTGCTTCGGAGAGCGAGTAGCATTTTGTAGCGAGACTTGAGACCAGCGCGCAGGCTCTCTGGGGGATGGAAAGTGTCGAACTTTTGTTTCAAAGTTTTGCAGCCAATGTCCAGAAATAATTGGCTTAACAATGCAGCATAGTGAGTCTTTGGATCGAAACTTTCCATCCCACTTACTTCAATATTGTCTTTATCAGAATCCCTCCCACTGTTTATGGTGTCCGATTTCAGAAGATCCACAGTTCCTTCGGCGACGTCACACTGTTTATTTATCTCTTCCACAGATGCGTCTCTGAAACCTTCTCCGACATCGCCTCCATTACTTTGTTTGGTTAAACGTTGGTTCTCCAAATCGCTGGATTCTTTAAAGGCTTCCAAATGCTTTTCCTTCTCAAAGACCGTTTCCGATTCACCCAGGCCTTCGGCGACTTCTTTACCACACTCTGGCGCATCTTTGAGATTACCTTTTTCAAACTTGCCAGAACAACTCTGAAAGTGATGGTCAACGTCCTTTTCATCACCTTTCGAGTTTGTCTCATGGGATTGATCTTCTAAGGTATCATTCCGCGATGAAGGGTCTTCCAACAGTCCATTTTGTTGAACTTTCACAATGCACATCCCTGTTTCTTTATTCATATTTGATCTCAAATGTCCGTTGCAGCTTTTGCTTAGGTCTTTAACACCTTGATTACCAGAGGCCATCGAAGTTTCGCTTATACCCGACTTTGTTCCTACCGTTCCTTTTTTTGGACTCCAACTCTCTTCTTGAACATTTTCTGTTGATGGTTTTGTTTCGTTTACTTTCTCATTCTTTTCGAGTTCAACAGGAGGTAAGCGCCTCGGGGACCTCGTTCGTCCCTCTTCGTCACTTACGGGGAAGATATTCCTACTCAAGTATCCATTCGCTCCATTTCCAACGTCATTTGCTGTCGTTTTGCTTTCGTTCCGCACCTTTCCGTTGGTCACCGAGTCAAAGCCCTTGTGGGAGTCATTACGCAGACTGCTGTTTGAGAGCTTAGGAATATTTGTCTCTCTTACGTGTGACGTCGAGTTATTCCGCAACCTGTCTGGCGCTGGAAGAGCTTTAGACGCCCCACAACCCATCACCGCGAGGAATCAGACACCGCACGCGCTTCATTCAACGACGGAGTCCTTCAAAAATGCGCACAACTCTCAGGATCGTTCCCATGCATCAGCTCTTGCAGGATTCTGACCAAGAACTCCAGGTTTACTGAAAAGCAAATGCACAAACAAATAGTTAGTTTAACTCTGAGTTCAGACTCTGACATCCTCGGAGACACAGGGGCGGGGGAAAATTCGCGACGAGCAAAAAGTTCAAGAAAGGGTCAGGAGCCCCGCATCACGGTTCGGCCCTGACTCACTGCTCGGCGTCCCTCACCCTGATAATTATCCCGCCCAACTGACCGCCCCTTGGTCTCCGAGGATGAGACTCTGAACGAATTCACCCATGATCCTGTATGATGAGTATAGGGCACAAGTTGCTATGCAGTTTATTACGCACTATAGTGATGAGAATTCCAGCTCTGCTCTCATTTCAGTGACCAACTTTCTGCGCTAACCGCATTCAAATTTCCCATAAAACTCTTCTAAGGATTTCTAACCAATGTTTATAGAAGGATTCTTGTCCACTTTCATCGACTCTCATCTTCGTTTGACGGCGAGTTTGAGAGTTCAACAAACCCTCATTCTACTCCCATCGTTCGAACCTGATCCAACTCTCATGCTCGCCTTATCCGGGCTCTCATAATCAATAATCGGCATAAAAACGCGCGAAACACACGCACGCGCATGTACATAAGTACAGAACACCAATGCACAAAGACAGACGCAAATGAAGATTTCACTGTATAAAACTAGGAGCGAAGTTCTAAATTTCTGGAGAACAAATTAAGAGGTTAAAGAAAGAAAAATAAATAGACAATAAGAAATACCTTCTAAACGGGATGCAATGTCGGATTTTGTCAGTTTATCAGTGAATACCTGTTGTTTTTGTTTCCAGAAAATGGATCTTTCGCTATTAAAACAGGGTATCATGAAGAATCAAAAAACGAAGAGTATAGAATAAACGGAAGGTTCTCACTGTTGTTCGGCCACGAAACTGCTACACAAACTTAGGTTTCGTGAGATGTTTCTGGAGAGACCCTCAGGCCCTAAATAAAAATGTTTATCTGCTAAATCAGTTGCGTGGCAACTCTGAAAACACAGACCGAAACTGTTTTAAAATGCAAATTATTGTAGCCATCCTGGTTATCCGCTAGATGTACTTCCGCTTTTTCCGAGAATTTGTCTTAGTCAGCTTTCTGACCTACTATGACCCAATAACGATAAGCGTGCCGAGCTGTTATATACATAAGCTCTTAAGTTTGTTAGTGCCCATGACTTCTGTTAAGCCCTTTTTCAAAGGAATACGCTGAACAAAGTCATTTTTATCATTTGAATTGCTATTGACAAATATTGGGTACTGATAGGGTCCAGCTAATTGAATGCAAAAACAATTTGTGTATTTATTTAGCTTGTGGTTTTATTTGTGTTACGAAAATTTTAATTGTTGCAGAAGAGTATAGTGTCACGACATCTTTCTGAAATTTTTACCCTCACCTTTTATAAGCGTTTTCGACATACACTGTATTGCTTTTCGAATGAAATTTGGTAGCCAAAATATTTTCCAACATTACTTCAAAGCGCACTTTATGGCATTCTGCGAACGCCATATGGTAATAGGACTGGACTATTACACATATAAACTGTTTGAAAGTCCTTCAGCATAGCCTTAATAGTTTAAATGGATGTGGTTTTGTCATAATGGAAAGTTATGTCAAAATAAGCATTGGGAGTTTTGTTTTTGGCCGCCAAGGCCGGTTTAATGACTGGATAGAATTGTGCATATAAGGCCAAACGCACGCACATCCATAATTATACAGCTATACAATATATCATGGGAAGTCGCTACAACCGAACAAACACGGTGCATCTTTTTCTGTTCCATTCTTGTAAAACGAAAATGAGGTTAATCTTCGAATTTACTGTTAATAAACGAACAAAGCCCATGAATTGATGAATGAGTTTATAAACAAACACGCGAAATAAGCTTTTCAAAACTCATCCATGAACATGTGTTAGCACATTTGATAAACGAGGATAAAGCGAACGACTCGATCTTGATTCGTTGCCAAATTGTCATTTTTCTTAAACGGACTGAAAGTGGAATTAAACTACACAGTACGATCCCGACGACCTGAATCCCTGTTTCCTTCCAACACTCAACACATGTTGCGATACTGCATATACAAAACTGTCTTACCTTTTCGCCTTCTGGCCTTTCCATGTTTCAGTTGCTGAAACGGAGTGCTTGGCGAAGTCCTTGTCTGATAAGTGACAAAAATCATGTACAAAGTTATACGGTGCAAGCACAATTGCGAAACGCGGTAGCTGTACTATGAACTCTGAATTATTTCGTATACTATTAAAACGTGTTGTGCTCCCCCTGAATTGTCAGACACAACTCGCCAATAATCCAATATGGTAACATGAAAAGCAACTGAAATATCTCGACTCAGGTTTCACCGTCCCGATGAAGGATTAAGCCTTTAAAAAGCTTTTGAAGCAGCTGGAAATGTCAGATTGATAAAGTCATTATAAAACATGACAGAATTTCACACGCACTGAAGCAGACACAAACGTCATGTATTCAAATGTGAAAGATTTTTTGCAATGCATTTGTTTGAAAGGTATATTCTATTTCCGGTTGGGAGCAAAAGCAAGTTTTCTTTCTTTCTTTTTTTGTAGAACTCAAATTTTAAGGACTAATGCAGTCAAGCGGCTCAAGTTTTCTTCATGTATATGGATAATTCAAGCCAGATTAAATTTTTATTACAAAGTTATTTTCTGTTTGACAGTTAAGATCGCCTTCATCGGAGAGCTGCAAGAACTATACCAGGGCCGTACAGAGCGGGATGGCCCAAAGCAAAATGGTTTCCACTGAATTTTTAGAAAATATCGCTTCTAAAACGCCCGAAGTAGCATTTTTACAGCTTCAAAATTTGTCCGTCCCCCGGCCCCCAGACGTACAAAGCTACGTACGGCCCTATATATACATGTTATTGACTGGTTATATCGTCTGATTCTGTCAGGAGTGGAGTTAATTGGAAGTCTTCAGGACATTTTTATTTATGTAAAGTGTTGTATTTACTTCATAATAGTTATTTTAAATTTTGCACAAAAACTTATTACAAGTATTAGAGATATTTTCGTTAAACGAATTAGAAAGTATAATTTAGATCTGTTAACTGCTGACCATCTCTTACGCCGCAAAATGTAATATACGCTGCAAAATCGGTCATAAAAAATCGCCACAAAATGTAATACTAACGAGAACTGTACTAAAATTGACGCAAAATGTAATAATAATTTTAACAAAGTTTCCTACTTCATACAACAAAACTAGCCAACAAAGATTAGCACTAAAACCCCACAAAATGTATTTTTTAAAACCATAACTTACGGGTTCGGTAATTTCAAGAAAATATCAAGCCAGTCACGAGTGACCGGTTGACGTTTAGCGCCAGTCTGACCACGCGCCACCAGGCACGCTACAGGCGACAAAGATATCCAAACCACAAAAGGGAAATTATGTTGCTTTAATTAAGGGTTAACACGTGACTCCGATCGCCAGGAGGAATATAACAAACATGACTCAGCATGGGTCGGTGAGTAATTGGGTTTGTTACATGCAATGTTTTCATAAAGGCGCCTAGCTCGAGTAAGTTGTTTATTTAAAATGTACAGCATAAGATAACAGATGAAAGCCCTAATTGTCTTGTAAAAGCGTTTGATTGTGGCACTGATTTAACTTTCGTGCAAGTGCTCTCCAGATTGTAGGTGTAATAATCGGCAGTTTGTTTTCTTTTCAGAATTTCTGACAATCATAACGCAAGCTAGTATTACACAAATTTGTTTCACTAGAGGTCATTTGGAAACAGTAAATTAACTAAAACGGAGACATGTCATTATGATAGGTAGTTCGCTGTTGTTGTTGTTGTTGTTGTTGCTGTTGTTGTTGTTGTTGCTGTTGTTGTTGTTGTTGTTGCTGTTGCTGCTGT
>JAOEHT020316225.1:0-18129 GCA_025448195.2 Parazoanthus atlanticus | reverse complement strand
TTATACCTTGAGTAGAGAGCCAATCAGATTACCAGAAATTCAATATCCAGTGTTTGGTATTTAATAAATTTAATTATACAGGCCTCGACAAAGCCCTCAACATATAAATAAAGCACAAAAATTGCACAAACATAATTATTGTTAACATACCGGTACTAGTTTAACATTATAATTTGGGACTTCTGAGTAATTGGTTTGTTTCACATTGCATTTACTAAATTAATAGTAACTGTCTTTTAAAAATAATACAGTCTACAGATCTATAACTGCACGAGTACCAGAATATGCATCAAACAAAGAGTACTGCATGAACCTACCATTTCTTCGAACATTATTTCTTTCATGTACATGATTTCGATTTTCATTTCTTTTCCTTTTTCTGTTCCAGTAAATGACAATCATCAGCAAGATGACTAACAACAAAAGTCCAACTGACAAACTTATTATGACTGCCAGTTGAGCTGTAGTGGTTGTTTCTGAAGAGGGAACAAAATGTATGTGATTCAACCGTCTGACTGAATACACTTTACAACAAAAAAAATTATTTGCAATAAAATTGTGCCTTGTATACTAACATTTTAATTAATTTTTTATTGTCTGCCATGCACATCACACATTTAAAGGAAAATACTGATCATACTCAATCAAAACTCACTGATTGCATTTAATTTATTAGCCATGCTGCTTTCAGACACCAAGCAGTGTACGTGTTCAAACTGGAAATTCTTGGCAGGAGGGGGTACCAACCAAGATTTTTTCAGTGGTGGAAGTACAATGTATGGATATTTTCTGGAACTACACAATTATTTCAGCAGCGACTTGTTGAAATGAGCTAGCTCACCTGAGGGGCAGGTATATGCACAGCACTTCCCAGGTATACTCTTGTAATCTTTACATGTTGGTTTGGCACACTTTGCAAGAACACATGCTCGGGGTTCTCCATCTGAGCACTTGCAGTGTAAACAGGCATCCTTCTGTGGAATGAAATACCTGCCGCTAGAGACCTTGTTACCGTTGATGTCATAGCATCCAGTTTCTAGAGAAAGAAAAATGATCTGGTGTTACTTATTACCTGTATCTGTTCCTAATGTTCTCAAGTCTTTGAGGACTAAACATCATGATCTTATACTTGTACACAAACAAATGGTTTTATATTTCTTAGCCATGGTAATTATGGTACACAATAATAAATTGTTCCATTTGTTTTAAAATCATTTTCAATTGTTGATTTTTGTACTTTTTATAATTATGTTGAACACTTACTACTTCTGCCAGACCTGCTGGACAAACATCAAATTCTGGTCAACTGGGTTTGGGAAACCATCAGACTGGTTGGACTTAACAATACACACACTGTACAATGTACATACTAATATATAAATTATTAAGAAAAAACATTTTAACAAATATTTTTTTCTGTACTTTGAAAATGACTTTAAACAAAATCACTGTAAGCTTACAAGAGTATTGCCTTACGCAAAGTACAATCAGCTTTACAAAATCATAAAAAAAATCTAAAATGAACACAAATACAACAACTCTAAAATTCACTGACTGAACTGATATGAGCCAAAACCTAGGTCGAACAATTATAATGAATTGCAGATTACTGGTCACTGCTCAAAGCATGTAGAATTTGAATGCCTACACAAGGTGCAAGATTGTATGAAATATTACATGCAGCAGAAAAACTGCTGTGTGTACATGAACACTGTCCCTGTAATGTCTGTTGCATCCTATATAATATCTGATTCTACCGACCTACATTTGCAATATGTGAGCAATGATGTAGGGATAGCAGAATCTGAATAAACAGTCCGTATGCAATCAAAATATTGCATGCAATTGTTGTACCATGAGTCTGTGTCTTTAAATATAGTTAGTACTAACAAGCTGATAATTATTGTCATAACTCAATTCTGCCAGACAGACTTCTCCCTTTTAGTTAATACCTGCAAATTTATTTTAAAAAATTAGTAATAATTATCAATACAGAGTTTCTCCTATAATTATAAACTTTTCATAAACATCTAAAATAATTGATTTAATTAACCAACCATGCAGCACATGGTCAACTAGTCTTTCCTACAAATCACATGATGAGCTACTTCCTGTTAAGCCTCTTCCAAACGCCTTTTTACTCTTTACAGTTGAATATAATTCACTCAAATTTTAATAGATACCTTTAAACTTGACTATAGGATTATCCACCTCTGAAATGAGTTTCAAAGTTTGATGTATTAATGATTATTGCAGATATTTTTATCTGTCTGGACAAACTGAAATCTTCAGATATTTTATATCATAAGATTCCTTTTAGATGTGGATTTAGAGTATACAGTTTAATGGATATTTCAGGTGAATTATATTTGACTGTAAAAAGACCATCTAAATAACTATTACATGTACTTTATTTACATAGTAATTCTCTGTCACCCTCCATTTATATTAAAGTCCATGGAGCAGGCACATGCTGCACATGTAAGTTAACAAAAACTACAGCAACAAACTGAAACTACACAGAACAATAAGAGCTGAATTATTTACTAAAATAATATTAACACACACACCTAACTCATAACCGGCTGTGATATATAATATATATATATATATATAACATATAATTATGGCTACATAAATAATCTGTTTTGCAGGCCAGAAATTGAAGCGTGAAACAACTGTCTACTGTAATGAGGAATTCACTATCACTTTGAAAACACACAACTTAAGTTTGTCTCGGGTCTCTCTCTTTCTTTAACTGAAATTGCTTCGAGTCTTGAGATATATATACAACACATATATGTATTTGGACAATACACAAACACAGTAGTAGATTGTGAACTTGTACATTGTAAGGCCAATATCAGAAACTCTGGAGAATTAGCTGCATGAATCAAGCCTACATACTTTCGCTACCAGTGTTTTTAAAAGCCATGGGGAAAGAAAGTACACTTCAAAGGCTAATTTATAAACATACTTAAGGGTGGTACAACTATTGGCCACTGGGTCTGAAAACAAGATGCTACAATTTACTGAAGGGGTAATTAACCTACAATACTGATACATGACTCCAAGATTGAACTTCTTTAAACTAGCTTGCTAAACCTAAATACCAAATATCTGCAGTAGTTGTAGAGTTTACATCCGTGGTATTTCAAATACTTCAGTATCATTTAGTATTTACCATTGAAATGAATCCTTGACATTGCTTGCATGTACAACTATATTGTTCTCAGACATCAGACCAATGGACCTTCAAGACTGAGGCTTGACTTTCTGGGCCGTTTTTCCTTAAAGTCCTACTACGTCAATTTATCTAAGTGAAACTTGGTGCTAGACTGCTGAAAATATACAGCAAAAGTCTGCAACAACATTGAAAATGCTTACTACACAGCCTTCCTCGTTTGTGTATAACCTTTAGATCACCACTATTTTTGGTAATACAATGAAGATTATTAAACGAGGAGACTTTGAAGAAACAGTGAGTATCACTGCATGTGTAAAACAAACAACTGTTCTTGCAGTGTAATCACCTCAAGCATCCTCAAAATATTCTAAAATCACAATGACTGGGGTCAAATTCTTGCCCTGACTTGCCCAAAGCCTTTATCTATTGGTGGATGGATTTATCAGTATTACTGTGCTTTTGTGTTACAACAATTGATTGCCTGCACACAAATAACCCAATATTGCATTACAATGGAATGAAAAGAATGCACAACCGTGGGAATATAGTTTTCATGGGAACATTTTGAACCTTTGGTATCTTGAGGCTTTGCAGTCCCCAAATGGAAACTAAACTGCACAAAACACAACAAAATCACTGATTTGTAAACTAATTTAAAGGAAATTCTGGTAGTTAAGTGCTCTTTTCCTGCAATTGTTTAGACTGAAACTGAAATATGCAAATCAATTAATAGTCAAGAATCAATTAGTCTATTGATCCATTGGAATGTTTCCATATTTTGAATGCAAATATTATTCAAATTATTACAAACATTTACACTTATCATGACATCATGACTGAGATTATTGCTGACAATGTAAGTTTACATTGATTTCTGGTATTTGAAAGTGATAAAGGGTCAAATACATGTATCAACAAAGTAAATCTGTTGAAGAAGCCCATATCAATTAACACTCAATCACAAGACTCATTATCATGGCAACCAAGTTTTCATGGGTACTTTGGAAAAAAATATTTAATACATTTTTTCTTAATAGTTCAATTCCACTTGCTTTTTTATTACATAGTTTTACATCAATCGAGATACTCTTTGGCCCATTGGAGTGATTTTAATACTTCAGAATCAAGATGATTTAGGACACCAGCAGAAAACCCAAAATGGCTATCATAACATTCAAGATGGTGTCTAGAGCTGTGTCAGCATACAATGTCATAATTCACGAAATCAAATTACCAAAAGATACCTTATGGACTAATTAACTAATCTACCAATGATAGTATTGCTACCATTTATAAAAAGAAAGTCATAGGGGAGGCAAGGGGGCAATAAGGTCCTAGATGAGTGTAAAGTTCATGAGGTGAACCAAGTTAACTATCACTCTCAAACACAATAGTGTATAAAATATATATTTACCATGATGGTTTATTCATGAAGAAAACAATTTACATCAATAAATTTATTTATTATAATGGATAGCAAATTTCAAATTATTACATTGCCAAAATGCTTCAATGCACATTGTTGTCAATCAGTGAATATAAGAATATTATATAATGGCGAGAGAACCATCAGATTTATGGATTTGCACTAGACAAAGTCCTTGATTAATTTAAATACAAAATATAATTAACGAAGAGTCTAGAGTAAAAAAATGACTGGACATATATATGACTTTATATGAAATTACTCCCAACTTAGCTTATGAAGAAAAAAGTGGAATGACTAGGAAAAGAGAACTCGGTCAACAGTCACTTAGTTCATAGTTTTTACACTAGTAAACATCTTCAATAAATTATATGAGTAATCATTTTCCCCCACAAAAACAAAAATATAACTATATTCAAAAATTTAGCACACAGATTTTGAAAGCTACTGTTCTAAACCAGATATTTTTAAGTGGCCTTACCAAAAACATTTTATTTTTACAATTATTGATAATAGTTATGATAAATAATATTATCCAATGTTTTACCTCTTCTGCGCCTATGAACTTTATTACTTTCCAGGAATGTGTCCTGAAAATGGAAAACATGTAACAGTTACTATTATTAATAAGTTATAATATAATATTGTGTTGTATGTCACATCATTGCACTAGTCTTGTAAAAACTCTGCAAAATATTTTTAACTGTACATAGTTATAATAATTTTATATGTATTAATGCCAAATGGAATATTATTAGTTCTCACCCTGACTTTTGTAGCCAGCTTCTGTCATGAATTACTAATTACTGTTTTCATTATTTTTGATTATCTCCATGCCTTATTACATCCTGTGCTCAAATTAAATATTATGCTGTTTTCAGCTGAATCAGTAGAATACAACCAACTGCAACTAATGTAGATAAACAGCAACTAAGACAATAAACTTTTTCATAATTTACAAGTTTATGGAATTGTGCCAAAGTGCGAGCAAATGAACCATGCAAGCCAACAAATAAAAAAGTTGAGCCTTCCTTTAAGCTCATGCAAAGTAAGAATATTTATACAATAATTGTGGCTACACAAACAACTAAATGCCTTTCCCACAGTGGGGCCGGGAAAGAACTGAACAAACTGCCTGTTACACAGCTACATGTAGTTCAACTGTTCCACAGGAGAGATTTTTCCTGTGGTGGATTTCTCATGAGAACTTTGCCCTGCAAGGCAGTGAGGAAAATATATGTGCTGTATTTGATATATACAATTATTTCACCTTGCAAAGCAAATTACTGAGCATGCAAGGTGGCCATGGAATTCAGATTAGCCAGTACGATAACCAATAAAATTACCTGGTCTGCTCACATAATTTGAAAGTTTGGAGTTCAAGATAGTAATTTTGCTGAGCAAATGAAGCGTGTCTCGTTGGGCAGTATGTTCAGGTCTTTCCAAGCTCATGTACAACGAGCCTAAAATGAATAGCTAAATTCTCTCAACCTTCCCACTGTACATGTTCTCGCCAGGGAAAAAACAGAGGGGCACCTCATTTACACAATGTCATTCATTTGCATAACACTAAAAGACACATTTTCAAGTTTCTACATTTTTTTACATTTTATTCCTTCCACCCTCAAACGAGTACTCGATTTTGAAAGGTAAAAACAATATACATGTAGTTGTATTTACAAAATGTTAACCAGAGGAATGAATGATTGGTCTATTGTCTGATGTGTACCCTATTTATCCAAGGCAACATGTAATGTGCACTAGCTTTCTTCTCACATTCTCACAAATTCAAAATCAAATCATACAAGGAACCTTTCGATTTCACTGTTGTAATTTGCAAAATAACACAAAAATGCAAAGTCAAAGGGTTCAATCTACTCATTTATCTCCTGGTTTCTTGCACAAATGGGGAAAGACTTAGGAAGAAAAGATCGTTCCATAATGCCCCGCCATCTTGAATCTTCCCACATGGTTTGCATCCTAGTTCATTCCAGGTCTCCTCACTTATAAAATGTTATAGCCAGGCATCACGAAATTTGATCGTACAATAACAAACAGCAAGGAAAAATGAAGAAAGCATCGCAAAATGTACCTCTGAACAGCAAAACAAAATAATTTGCATCAACACAACTGAATATCATTGCAATATAGCTAGATTTTGAAACACTGCATTATTTTCAGAAAATTATTTGCAGATCACTGATACTGAAGCTTCACATTTCTTAGTTTTTCAAATGAGCTGAACATTTTTGTCCTCATATTTGTGTCTAACAACAAACGAAAATTAACCGTGTTTTTGAAACTTAATGGGGCACTCAAGAAAACAGAAGGGCCCTGGAAATAACAGAGGGGCACTAGCTGTGCCCTTCTGTTTTGCCCTGGCGAGAACACTGCTTTCATACAAAGAACATATTTAAAGCACTGGAAGGAGAACTCCGAAAATACAACATAATTCTTTGCAAAACTTGACTCCAAGTGCAAAATCAGATTTTGTGAATTTACAAATGAACATACCTTCATCATATGAGATAGGGGTTGCATTCCCTGCCCTAGAAGAAACCAACACGAACAAAAGTTATGAAACAATCGTGATGCAAGAAGAGGTGGAATTATATAGGAGGGAGAAGTGAGATAGGCAAGGAGTTAGAACAGTTTTCAATCTCAATTCATTCCAGTTATCTACATGTACAATTCTGTTACAGTTGTACAATGACATGGTAACAGAAATTCAATTTCATTTCAACATAAAAGAGTGAATACAGTTACTGTTGTTGTTTATTTTTACAAAATGTGTTATTCCTGAAATGACCAAAAGAAACTACTCTGAGGGAAGAACTTAATAGACTTTGTTCCAAATTGTTTTGCTAATAAACTGTCAAGTACTGTATAATAAGATGTGTGGCAGTGAGTTTCAATTTTACAGAGGGAGGGCAAAATAAACTGACTCTCGCAAAAGTGGGTGCCCTCATAAACACAACCTGAGACAAATTCAGGAAGAAGGGCCATATGGGTAGAAAAACAAGGCTAGTGAAGCTAGTTTATACACCAAAATGAAGAAAAATTTCCATTCTACAAAACTGTTTCTTCTGAAAGACCATTCTAAATTCTGTGTAGATAAATGAGAGGTTGAAATATGCAGTAGTGTCTGGAAATTTGAACTTTTTGGCAGAATTTGTTACATGACTAAACCCCCTACTATAAATCAAAATTGGTCGCACTATTGTCAGATTATGCCCTTGAAAAATGTTTGCTCCAGTGAGCAATTAAAAGTTTATCTGTTTACTAGTATGCAGTCACCATACTGTTACTATGGTAACAATATCCGCTTGTACTAGCTTGTTTATACACTTCATGTATACACGTGCAAAACTTTGCAAAACATGTACACTGCCCCAGTGTGGTGTTTGACCTCAGTCAAGAAAATAGTATTATGAACTTTGTTTTTAATAACTGGGCCTTTTAATTAGCAAATGCACAATAACAGCGTCATTAGAATAAAGGGGTGCCACAGAGAAAAACAAATTATGAATAAATATTAATTTCGCTACAAACATTGGTACATCAACTGATATTTTGCTACAAAAGCACAATATTATTGACCATAAAGAATAGACTGACTCAGGTGTAATACCAAAAGCTTTATGTTGGTTTTCTTAACAAAATCTTGTTCAGTAGAAAATTAAAAGAACATGTGGTCATAAGCGAAACTTGCAAAACACTGACCAGTCGGAAAACTTCAGATTTCAAACTGTTTAAACTATTGAACAAGATTTGGAACAAACACTAGACGCCATTGCACATGGCAAAACACAATAGGATCACGCTTCTATTGTCTTTGCATGGCTGCAAAAGGGCGCACAGACTATACCCACCCGCGCACATTCTTTCACTTGCAAATTACATCATATGAAAGCTGCACACTCGGTTCTCGTCTTTTGTACCAAACGTGGCAGGTGTTTTGACAAAAGCAAGTGTAGCTTTTTAAAAGTCTTTAACTCTTTCAAGAATATCGGGAAAGTGACGGGGTTGCATTTTGTGAGCTGCTGCGATGCAATAAATGGTCATAAATCGGTTCAACCTCTTCAAAGAAATCAAAGCTGCGGTTAATCTTGATTAGTTTGTAAACAAACTGGTTACGAAATTGGTATAAAAATGTTCGAGCAAATTGTCGACAGGTCAGTGTTGGTGTGCCAATTTCGTGCACTTTTAATACTTGGAAAGCTTTTCAAAAAATTGGCCTTGCTATTTCAGTTGCTATTTCAATCTGTAAATAATTAACAATCGTGCGCGCGCGGACATCAATGTCAAAGAATTGCCAACAACGCGTTCTACTTCCAATTGCAAAGAACTGCAAACAAAAAATGGTCAAGATCGTGGGAAAATTCGGAAACTCAGTGTTAACGCACTCCCTGGAGTGGCGATTCTATTGTTTGAGAATTATTGCTCTCACGCGTAACAAATCGTGGCTGATTGGAGCTCGACACAAAAAGCTCCTAGCGAGTGTTTTTAAAGTGAATGTTAGCCTTGTAAAAACAACGTTGTTTGCTTCTAAATCTATTTACTACATTCACTCCATATGAGAACAAAAGGAGGAAACCTATCCGTTTGTACGCTACAACTCTTTGAAAGCAATGGCTATGAAATATATTGCTAGAGAAAGTTGCGAAACATTTCAAATTCCGCATCCTCATTAAGCCTAAACCATGACTACAACTCTCCCGTGTCGCAATGTTGTGATACATAAGTCCCTTCGGCAAGCCAAACACAGACACAATATCTTTATTCTGTTGAATGCATTTTTATGCTACCTTGCAGTACAACCTTAAACACGATAAAACGAGCTAGAACATACACAAACACATTCGTGCGTTCTCTCTCTTTGTCGAAGCGATTCTCGGCTATTAGCATAACTGTACTCGTGGGTACTTGCTAACGGGAAACGATTAAGTCAAAATTATAAGCTAGTCTTTTAGCAGTTAAAATGCGGTTTATGCCACAATTTGCCCTGTACTTTAACAGCTTCAAATAACATACTGATACAAGATCCGATACACCATATTCTAGAAGATAAAACGGATCACTAACTCGCAAGGTCCGTGGTTTCCGTACGACAATGGACAGCTCTTAAAGCAAGTTTGAGTTCCGTTCAACACTTGACTTTGTGAATCTTTTAATTGCCGTCTGAATTCCTGTGGGCATCCAGGAGAAACGTCTTAAGAGCCCGATTAAATAATATTAGTCACGTTTTGGGCAAATAAGCACAGGGAATAGAAATAATTTAATGAGTTGCATTGCTTATCACAAATATCCGACAGGAAGAGGTTGTGTCACACACCACGCGCACAAATCAGTGCTTTCCACAACATGAAATACAGACACAAAAACACTGATGGAATCCGAGTTTGCCTTACCTTGGTTGCAACATATGGCTATCCAGTAAAGTAAAATCAATAAACCAAAGTGCATTTCCTTTGCTAAATTCCCATAGAGCGTTTTCGCTCCACCGCCATGACTACATGAGGGAGCCAATTATAAATAATGTATTCCTTGACAGAAAATTTATGCAAACTGGAAATTGAAGTTCGAAAACGAGGCTGCCTGCCGTGCGAACATTTGTTCAGGTGTCACAACTTGTTCTATTATTCGACGTTTCTCTATGGCACTTCCTCACGAAACCAATATTGCAAACGAAAAGCAATAAATACCAAGACATTTTATACAGCTGACAAAAGATATTGATATTACTTGTTGAATCGCACTAAATGTCGACTTTTGAGCACTGAAACTTTGTTAAAACTGGTAATTTTTCACGCGTTTAATGCCAATTAATTTAACATTCCTTTCTCAAATCTGAAATAGACGCTATTTTTTCGCCAAGCCTTTCAGTGAAATTTTAATAAATGAGCAACAGCAATTTACACTATCATATTAAACAAGGATTTTGTCATTTAATAAGAATCGGCTCCCGATAAAACGAACTGTTTTCCAAAAAAATTACTTCAGTACACAATATGAAAACCAGGAGACATTAAACCATACTATTTTAACTAAACGCTCCCTTAAAATTAACGAACCATCGTGTTGGTCAGAAAGAAAACTGTTAATTTTTTTTAAAAATCCGCCCATAGAATAATCATCATGTTTGTTTTTCAAATATTTTTTTTTACTTTTCGCGAACGGGCAGGATTCTAACTAGGTTTACTGAACGTTTTCTTTTGAGGATAAAAATCACTAAGAAATATTTACTGTGACTGAACACTCAGACACATTTTTGTAACAGACACCATGCACACGCGAGATTCTCACAATTAGACCTTGAACAGAATACTAAATTCACTTCGCAACTGTTGTGCTTATATAGAAAAGAGCTTCTTTTCTCGGAAACGTTGTTCTAGCAACCTACCATACCAACTATCAAAAAATGAATACTGCACAAAAAGCTGACAATTGTTACTGACAAACACACCAACTTAGATTAGCGAATTTCTACTGAATTGCAGGTGATCGAATTGAGAGGAATGAGTAGGTTGTACTCATTGCAAGAGTGTTCAGTGGCTAACTTTAATTTTGCTTTTACTGAAATCGACATAGATCTATCTAACTTTCAAAGTTATCAAATGACGAGCTAGAGGGGCTTCAGGAGCATTTGTGGAAACGAAAACACTCGCGGTTAACGAAGACAAGATACAAATACACATTAAAGACAGCAAGTATATATTAGTGCATGTAAACTGTGCCAATTCAGGTGCGCTATTACTCCTGCAAGAAAACATGCGAGACAAAGTACTAGAAGGAATTTCATGTCAGTTGAGGCAGTGGTCAATTAAGACGGGGCTGACTCCACTAAACGGAGTTAGTCCAGCAATTAGAAAGCTACTTTTTGAATTTTTTATTTAATTCATAGTCCTTGCTCCATAAGGTTTAATTAGCTTTCTTCTAATCTCCAAATAAACTTACCAGTAAAAACACCTTCAGTTGAGTTTGTTATGATCCACTCAAGTCCAAGACCTTGCAAAGAACTCTCCAGAGCTACTTCTCATAAGCCGGCAAAGCAAATTAAAAAGTTTTCATTTACGAGTCTTTCACTTTTCAAGTTCTAGTTCATTCCTGTTTGAAGGGCAGAACATGCGCGAATAATTTCTTACGAACAAATTGTAAGGAGACGAATATCCATAAATTGATGGAGGTTTTCCAAATTATGTATGGCTATACGACCGTATAAATATTTTACCCTTTGCTGGCATAATCCCAAATTAATATTTGTTCATGCGGTTCTACTGAATTTTCAAACATCTGCAGTTTTTCACATGAAATACAACAAATGTAGCTATGATACAATATATATAGAATATATACTGAGATATATAGATACATGACATGCAGAATGCAAGAGCTATGAATAGATAGTTAAAAAAGCTATTTTTACTGAAGCAAAAAAGAAAAGATTGCGCTAATTATTAGTTGAAGCAGTGGACGTATTTTTAGTTCTCTAACATATCAATGTTATATGATAATTATCATAATGGAGAACACTTTGAAGATGAGAAAGGTCGAGCAACACACACAGAGGAAAATAATTTTGCTTTAAGTATTAACCTGTTTGGTGAAAAACTTAAGCCCAGTGCACCTATTTTGAACCGACTATCATGCACGTACATGGATAAATCCCAACCTTCCGATATGACGTGGTGTGTAGTGCTGTGATAACCTGGCAGTACTATTTTAGGTTATTTGTAGAAAGTGAAAAACTAAAATAAATGATAATTTTATTTGTATCGTTGATGAGAAAACGAGCGTTGTTTTGCTGTGTACATATACAATATACACCCTTACCATAATTAACATACCAAATGAGCAGAGGCCAGCTAATTATTACTTTATCACTTAACTAAGCTTGGCCGCGCGGCCCCAGAGAACGCTAACAAAAAATGTGATTCTTGCATTAGCCATTAGTCCTGATCTAGAATATGTGTGCCCACCGTTTCATAGCAATTTACCAAGGTACGAGCATTTAACATATTTATTGTTTGAACATATTCAATTTAAAAATTTTTATATAAATTTTTCGTTATTTATTTTTGGTTGAGGGGCCCTTGGTTAAATATTATTATTGTTGTTTTATATCTGACAGAAGACAATAGAATCACCAGTTTACCAAGTCTCTTTCTCGCGACATTTTAGTAGCGGTTCTCACGAGTTTCAGTTTCAAAATTTATAGAAATATTCGCTTTTCTTGGTCTCAGCTTCAAGAAGTGTATTCTTAAATTTTGGCCACTTTTTATTGGATAATTGATCAAGTGGGGCTGAAGTGGGTTTCTAGAAATATACATTATTTTTTTGGTCTCAGCCTCAAAGGCATTTCCTTAAAATTTTGCGGTATTTCATTGGATAGATAATAGGTGGGGCTAAAGTGGGAGAGGATTTTGAATTAAACTGTATTTCTTCGGGAGAGAGAGAGAGGTGTAGCTGCAGTGAGGGGCTGGGACTTTAATATTTAAAAATATAGATATAATTCCCACAATAACTTTCTCCTGGGGTTGGGTAGTTTAGTTGCCGGGGAATGAGGCAGGGGGGACGCGGTAGGTGGGTGAAATGTTTCCAGAAGCTCGCAAGATTAGTCTTATCAGCTTATGAGGGGATGGGGTACTCTTATGTTATAGATATGCAACTCTTATATATTTATACCTTGCTATTGTATGTTTTTATCATACACATTTTTAAAGAGCCTTTCTTTTTGGTTCACTCAGCTGTAGTGTGTTTAAAAGTTATTCATCCATTCGTTTCAGCCTCAATAGAGTGTGATTTTAAAATGATTGATCTTGTGTCTGATGGCATATTTGTAAAAAAGCGAGTGTTTCATGTAACGCTGCCCAAAAGTCAAGCACTTTTAACTCAAAGGCAAACTAAGAAACTCGAAAGTCAATCCAAACTACAATAAAACAACTAAACAAGAATAAACTTCAGTCACAAAAAGCTCTGCAGTTGGACACAGAGCGTCGGACTGAACTCTCAAGGAGCCTCAGAGAAACCAATATTTATAGCTTACTCTGTTTTAAAGAGCTCACGTATATTACATCCAACCCTTGGGGATTTTGTGAGTGGTCGCTATTAAGACTTGAGGGAGGTGGCTTGACAAACGTCAAGAAGTCCAAAATTAGATACGTACTGCAAGAAGAGCGACGCAAACCTTACGTACGCACGCAAACACTGTGTTGCCCAGAGCTCATTTTATTCATGTATTTATACGCGTCGGCTATAGAAAAACTTAAAACTAAAGAAAACTAAAAATAGTTAGCGGGAATGTTAACAACGCGCATGCACGTGCACAGAATGACAAACGCGCGCAAAGCAAAAGAAACATGACCACTTCAAGCCCGAAATGCTGCTCAGTTCTCTGTAGTCAAGGATCCATTCAAGATGGCGGAATATTTCTCTTCCGATGCGGGACATTTAAATGCCTAGTTTGAGTGTTATCATGGCACCGCGAAAATTCAAGTTTCGAGAATGAATCTTTGCAAAGCAAAATTCAGTTATTGCGGAAGACTTACGAGGCGACAACATAGAATGGGCAAATTGTCAGAAAGATTCTTAATATCACAAATATACAACTCGAGAAATGGAAAATAGATTCTTGATATGCCTAACACAATTCCAAAAATCGACAGCGATAAAACCAATTATTCCATTTACAGAGGGAGGGCTACGCAAAATCAGTATATTCTTGTTAAATTTGTCCCTCGTCATGATATTTTATACTTATCTTGATTTTTTTTGCTTATCATGGCGAACGCTAGTAAATAAATAAATAAATAAATGGTTAGATATATAGACAGATAGGTAGATACATAGATGGATGGATAGATAAATAAAATAGAATAAAACTTATAAATCCAATCGTGGGTTAAAATTGTATCCCTGGGTTAGCACCAACCCACTTTTGAACAACCGGGCCTGCACGTAGTCATTATTTCTACTATCTCTTCTCCCATGCGTCTTTTCTTTGCTCATTTACCACCAGTTACTGACCGACATACTTCAACTAATTCCCCCATCAATAGCGACCCTGTTACAAAGGATTTAAAAAAATAGCAGCTTAAGTCAACATTATGCCAACTCAAAAAGTTAACAGTGATCAGTAAGAATGAGTCAAATTGAAGAGTGGTTCTTTTATGACGTTTCAATACCTACACATTTACTGGCAATCGCGACGTTTTTACATTATTTTCACTGATTATACCATAAAAATGCACCTGCTCATTTCTCCCGAGGGGAAACAAGTTACAGGCAAAAATGAGTTTGAAAAGCAGGATCAAAAATACCTCTCTTAGTTAACCAACCGAGTTTCAGTTGCGTGATTTTCGTCCACTGCCAGGAAACGAGCGGTAACCACAGTTGGCAAAGCGTTTTACTAGTAACCGTGATCCGATTTTTATTTATTTTTTCATAAAGGCGAGGCTTGATAATGGTTGAGTCGCTTCTGTCACACTGCATTCAATATTAAAGTTGCACAGATAACACAGTGGTTTAGAAGACCTAATAGAGTTCCAATTATCCACGGAGAAAACTTAACAAGGAGATCGGTTTTTGTTAGCACATATTTCTCACATCAATTAGAAAAGCTGACTGCGGCATTCTGAGAATTGCCAAAAGTTGATCTGAATTCTAAGAAAATTGCCAGCCCAAGGTAAGTTCTTGTATACATGCATGTTGCCGTGCTGCCCACATAGTGGTGCACTTTGTTTGAATGAGAAATCCGCATTGGGGAAGATAGAACTGCAACCCGAGGCTGAGCTATTGAGAGTCAGTTCTTGGTGGCAAACGCTCAGTCAGAATCCGATCCCTCACTCATTGCTTCCTCTTCCTCGGAATCGTCTTCGGACATGGAAGCCTCCTCTTCCGACGAAGATTCTTTTTTCTTCGAGTCCGCTTCTTTCTTGCTCTTTGGCTTTGGCTTTGGCTTTGGCTTTTTCTTCGATTTCTGTACACAAAAAAAGAAGAGTTTCGTGACTGGCACCCCCACACTTCCCTACAAGAAGTCTACAGGTTCACAGATAATTGTATCAATTCAACTTTACACTACAGCCATTCATCAGTTTTTGGCTTTATGTCCAAAGCATTTTTCCTAGTTGCTGGCACGACATCCTTTCAAAAAAGCAAGGTCTGTTTTCCTAATTAACCCCAGAAAGCTCCAGCTCTTTTGCCAATATGAATGCGTGAGGGGAGGGGTCATTTTGACCCATGATTTCAATTCAATTCAATTCAATAACTTTATTTAAACACGGTTAATCTATCAGGTAAAACATCTATCCACAGGTATTGATCAAAATCTAGAAAAATAAGTAATAAATTAATAAAATAAAAATCTGCTTTCCATGAATGCCGTGCGAATAGATATAATATATGCAAATATTATCTAATCTTCAAAGACACTGCTGCAGAACAAATTGTTACGAAAATTACTCAGATATTTACAAAACGGTTAGGAATTAGCTCATGTCGTTTGGCATGCAATTAGTACATGATCCACTAATAAATTTCCGTACAAACAATGGTAAATTAATTAGATAACAAATACAAAATTTAAAATGGCCGCATCTTGGATATTTTGATTTAATTTGTGATATATCATTGGAAATAGTTAGAACACAACATTTTACAGGCTAAATCTATGAAATAACTACAAGAAAACAAAAACTTGCAAGCTTACAATTATTTTTAACAAAAAATTGACAAACGTTAAAAAGTTAACAAAAAGAAAACCTCAATTATAAACTTACTTAAAATAAATAAATAAAAATTCCCCTCGCAATCAGCTCAAAATATTTTTGATTCTTTAAACTATAACTCGGTGATAATCCAAATAAACTGAACACATGCACAGAGAATATAAGTCACCTACCTTGTCTTCTTCTGAAGAGGACTCGTCAGAAGTTTCAACGAATTCAGCACTTTTAAACTTTGTACTATCTCCACTCTTTCTTGGCGAACTCTTTTTGGGCTCCTTTTTCTTGAAGAAGTCTTTTTTTGGCGAAGGTTTGCTGCAAAACAACATTTGAAAAACCAGTGGTCACTTTTTCAATGTAGAGGAGAAGAGAGTCATTCGCGGTACAGCAGTACTTAGATAGCCTGCGCAATGGTCTGATATTTGACTACTTGTGACTAAGTTAGTCAAAGTGGGGGGGGGGCTGGGCCTAAGGCGAACAAACTGGCGTGCAGTATCTACCAGTATCATCTACACTAGCTGTCGACACAAACCAGTCAGTTCGAACTTTGCATAAATATAAATTTACCGCGGTTATGATTCCAGCGAAAATGTTTGTTTTTTATGTGCAGAACAAGTTGTGCAAACATGTTATGGTCGAAGAAAGCAAGAGTTCAAAAGAGTATGAATGAAAGCTGGTTTTGAGAATATATATCTGGCCTGTTATTTCGAAAATTAAGGACAGGTTTTTTAAGTTTTAGTTAAAAAGAGAACGTAAACAACTCGTGTCCGGATCATGCAAACAATTGGTATGCCCGAGACAACGGATTTCATTTTTACTTGCTGCATCACCTTTGAGCCATAGCCTGTGTGACACTCACTAAGCTGGTGATCTGGGAGTTTTGCTACAAGTGCGCAGTCGATCCGACATGAAAAAGCGCGCACAGAAAGACGCCAGATGCCTTTTCTTTGGACGCGTTTGTCATCTCATGCTCAGGCTTCGCGCGCTACTAAGTTATGAGTTATGACACACCTAAAACTATAATTCCCCCACTCTTTCTGGCTGCTAACTTAATAGCAATTTAATATGGGAATGAGGTCGGGGAGATGGGATGAAATTGCTTTGAGCGGAAAATTTTGAAAATTTGGAGACCCCCCGTTGACCCCTTCCCCCTTCCTAGTTTTTATCAAATTCGACTTTTAATACCGAGAGACAGACGGCTTGCTCTAAATTTATCTAACTACGAAGTGCATTCAGAACAAAACAAATAGCAAGATATTTTTTAAAATGTAATTGCTTATGTGACTAATACAGTACAACACTCAAACGAAGAGGAAATATTGCTTTCTGCACGTTTAAACAATATGGGTCAACTCCCAAGAAAAAAAAAATTAATTATATTTTTATCTAGATAATTTTTTCTTGCAAAGACTGCAATACCTGTTCAGTTTTACAAAGTAGTTCAGCAGCGCCTCTGTCAAATGACAATAGTACTGGAAACATATTTTTCTTATGTCGTTTCAAAGTTCATGTATATTTCAGTTATATATTTCAATAAATCTTTGAGCATGCTCAAAACCACTCGAATTTTACCTCGTACTTGCTCCAGACTCCTTTTGCCTTTCTTTATACTCTTTCATTGCTGCCACATACTTTTCTTTCTCAGCTTTGGCAAGAGTTTCCCATTTCTATACAACATGAAATTTAACATATAATTACAGGTCAATTCTATGCAACTAGGGCTGCGGTCACACTTGCGCTTGAACCGCGCTAGAAGCTTGCTTGCTAATGACTATTTGTTTGCATGTTAACGT
>JAOEHT020316132.1:0-10109 GCA_025448195.2 Parazoanthus atlanticus | reverse complement strand
GGGGGGCTTATATTTGAGGGGGGAGGGCTTATATTCTGAAGTTTACGGTAGCTCATATTTTTCTTATCTTATAATCCTGAAATCTGCGAAGTGACAATCCTTGGCAGAAGTCTCGGAACAAATTAAGAAAATTTTTTATGGTCCACAGATTCTGTGCAAAAACCGTACCCTTTTCCAGACCAAATCGGCATGAAAACCATACCCTTAAGGGTGGCACGCGCCCATATTGTCGACTGTGGGAAGCACCCACCCCACCCCAGGGGGGAACAAAGGAATACAAACTAAAGTATATTCAAAGCAACAAGCCAAGGCTCAGTACATGGTTTTTCGCCATTGTCATTCAGAAGTTTGCATTAAACAACAAAGTTTTCAGCTTATTATGTGTTCTAGCCATTGCATATTCAGTTATGGTAGAATCTGAGCTCAAGACACTTCAAAAGTGCACAGTACATACATGCTTTAGTTCGACTAGTGCAACTCAACTTTACTTTCTGCACTTTTCAATTCCTATACAATGATCTCAAATTCCGAAGTGAAGCGCCTTTTCCCTTACAAGAAATAGCCATTTATTTTTGATTCATGTTACTTGTGCAGGCCCACCTGTGAAAGTAGATGGCAAGATCTGTACGAGTTTGCAACTAAATCCACATAACAAGCTAATAAGATATGTCTATAGCCAGCATTCAGATCACACTTGGTGGTCAAATCAACTGGCTGCCAGTTTGTTTTGACAATCCCGAGGTAAAACATTCTCTCTGTAGGACTCAAATTTGATAGGAACATTTTGCCCTCAGAATTTTCCATTGGTAACTGCTTCTAAAACCTTGATGCATGGGAGCATTTTTGCATTTACCGATCCAACACTTTGTTTTGAGAAAAATGCTGCAAACAGACTCTTTACTCCCATGGGCCATGTCTTTGGAGTAACCAGAAATAACCATTTAGAATGCTGCATCTTTTAATCTTCTGGTCTATTAAAGTCTCCATCTACAACTGAATTAGAAATGTATGTGCTACTAAAGGAATCAAAATCAGATCATGAGGATGTTTAACAGCAAATAGAGAATAAAAAACATTCGCTGCACAGTAAATTCTCTTGAATTGGCACCAGATTGCAGAAATGTGCTGAGCGAGCGTGTGTTGCGGTTTCCATTATTGGCATTTTCTGCTTCCTGATTGGTGGAACTGCCAGGCAATCGTGATTGGCATCTGTCTTTTTTGCGAAAAGTCATGTAACGTGGTTGTCTCTCTTTCAGTCTTTTTCTACTTGTAGAGTGCACAGTATACTAGTTCTCGTCTTCTTTATATATAGCAAGAAATCTTATCAGTTATAGAATGGCATTTCAGCTATCCTTATTCAAAATGCCACCAAAGCACAAAAAGGCACCATTTTGTTTTGTTAGTTTTTCCATGCCCGTTTGTAATCTAATTTGTGCAAACGCTTTTTGGGACTATGTACAAGAGTGTTTCTCTTAGATTTTCAGTCCATCGTTGGAACCCAGTTTTGTTAGTTTGTAATTTAATTTGTGCAAACGCTTTTTGGGACTATTTACAGGAGTGTTTCTCTTAGATTTTCAGTCCATTGTTGGAACTCGGTTTTGTTGGTTATTTCATGCCCGTTTGTAATCTAATTTGTGCAAATACTTTTTGGGACTATTTACAGCTCTGCAGTGTTTCTCTTAGATTTTTAATCCATCGTTGGAACTCGGTTTTGTTGGTTATTTCATGCCCGTTTGTAATCTAATTTGTGCAAATGCTTTTTGGGACTGCGTACAGTATTTACAGGAGTGTTTCTCTTAATTCTAAATTTTCAACTTTAATCCCGAGTAGTTTTTGATGTTTATCGAATAGCGCACGAACACCGTTATGCAACTCCGATATGAAATTGAACTCACAAGGAAGTACATATAAACAGGTAATATCTGATTGAATGTGCGAAAATATTAGATATTTGTGGTCGGAAACAGATCGGTTTTATACCACGTGCTGACGTACTACATATGTAGCTTGAGTAATTAAAAGTTAGAATGTCAAAAATAAAATAAAGATGAAATGAAATGTTATTTTTCATAATTTTTTCGTAATTCGTAAACTGACAACGGTACGCCAAAAGTTTTATACTCTGTTAAGGTTAAACCGTGTCGAAATTTTTAGAGATATTGAAGAAAATGTTTATTAGTTGACAATTGATACTGGTATTTTTAGGGTATTGTATTTTCTATTTGAGGAATTTTTTAGCATATTTTTCCTAATTTCCCAACTGTGATATCAGTGCACTTTTGATGTTTAGTATGTTTATAGCATTTCAGAACTATAGAGTTTGAGTTCTTATTCTTGTAGAAAATTAATATCAAACTTGCAGCCTGGTTTTAGTTCAATTTGAATATAATTTCTTGTGTGATGAAATGATGCATCTTAGACTCAACTCAACTCAGCTTGTTTTGCAGTTTTGTTTTGCAGTTTTGTTTTGCAGTTTTGTTTGCAGTTTTGTTTTGCAGTTTTGTTTTGCAGTTTTGTTTTGCAGTTTTGTTTCACTGTTTTATTTCGCAGTTTTGTTTCGCAGTTTTGTTTCGCTGTTTTGTTTTGCAGTTTTGTTTTGTTTTGTTTTGTTTTGCAAATTACCATAAGCCGTTTTGATCCAGTCCAGTACATTTTCTCTCCAATTAAGAGCCGATTTGTATGCGAATTCTTAGTATCAGAAGAGTTTTCTGCACTCGGTACATCATAAACAAATTATGTCACTCAGCCATAGCAACCCAGCAGACATGTCATTATGTCAGCAGTATATATTATGCACATTGAGTAATTGTAATCGTGCAGCTATTTTCTGACAAAATTAATTAAGTGTAGAACACTGTCAGTTTCTCTCATGATTTCCACGCCTACAATACTCGAACAAATACCTTTTACATCTGTCCCTGGCTAAGACCTCCAAATATTAATCGAAAGCTCTTTTCGCTTTAACAAGGCAAAAGCGTGGAACTTGTTACTGAATAATTATATTAGAAAAGAAACATCACTTCCTAAATTCAAGAAAGCTCTCAAACTTTTATCTTAAGTTTGTATTTAGTGTTGTGTGCTTAATGTGAGTCACGCCAAGTAGTTGGCACAGGTCGATTGTGAATTTTACTGTAATTGTATTTGTTTATTTACTTTAGTTAATGTATCTATGAACACACAGCCCTCCATTTAAACCAGCCTTAGCTTAATTGGGCCAGCCTGTTTAAATACAGCAAATAAATAAATAACGGCCAGTAAAACTCAATGTAGCTGGCAGAACACCGGTGGCCACCAGTTTGTTTTGAAAGCCCTGGTAGCATATATTCCTATATACTGGATGGACTAGTACTCTAGGGCCTTCCCTAGGTAGCAGTGTATCCTGATATATAGGATTGATCAAACTAACCAAATTTAAGCTAAATCCTTTCTCTAGTTTAAGTAGTGTTCAGTGGATGAGCCCAGCTCCCCATGGAAAGGACAGTTAATTAATCCATCACAGGTTAGCCTCCAACAAAAGCTGGTGAAGCTGGCACTCATTATCACAAGTTGAGTGAAAGGTCTTGAAAAGGATGTGCAACACAGTGGTCGAGCTAAGGTTTAATCTTAGGATCTTTGGGTTATGAGTCAGACCTGCTAACCACTGCATCACCGCAATGTTAACCTTTTCTAATAATACACTCTACTAGTAATTCATATAAGATGAGCCAGTAACCTGGGCCCTCAAAGGGAATTGCATGGGCTAATGGTAACATGGGTCTTAGATGTGTTGCTTTTAATTGATAACTTGAAAAAGAAACACTGTTACCTTAAATGGAGGTAGGCCTTCCTTGACAGATCCTGTCAGCTTGAAGGTATTAGGATGTCCCTGACTATCAACTGCTATGGCCACTGCTGTAGCCACCATGATTGTCAGTGCATTTCTTCCAGTGGTCACAAACCAAATGATCTTCCTGCCAATCTTCTGACTCATTGTCAAATGTTCCACCTCCCAAGGCTCTGACCACCGAAACTGGTTCAGCTTCCTTAAGCTCACAAGCAAAACAATGCAACACAAGCCAAGAATGAGGTCCCATATATTTGTTTCTCCAATATACTGGAAAGTGGCCTTAACACATGGAATGAAGTCTCTTGGGATATCATGAAGGCCAAGAATGTTTTTCACCTGACCAAATCCAATGGAGATAGCTGCCGCTGAAGTGAAACCGCTTATCACCGGAATGGAAATAAACCTAACGAGAAACCCAAGCCGTAGCAAACCCATAGCAAGTTGTATGACACCACACAACAGAGTTAGCAATATGGCATATGGTACTGCACCAGTGGGCTTGCTGGCACTCAAATGATTATACACAGCATCGTCCACAAAAAATGACATTATTGCTGTGGGTCCAATTGTTACATCCTTGCTGGTACCAAAAAAACAATAGACAAAACAGCCCATAAACGAGGAATATAGGCCATACTCTATTGGCAAGTCTGCGATCGTTGCATAGGCCAACGCTTGTGGTATTACCATAAGGCCCACAGTAATACCAGCGATAATGTCACACTGCAGCTTTGCCAGGTTGTAGCTTGGAAGCCAAGTTGTTATGGGAATAAGTGACTGCATCACTCCCTTGGCTTTCTCTCTCCTGCCAGGCCGCATGATCTTAACTCGGCACTCGTTGGAGTTATGAACAAGGAAACTAATTGGATTTGTTCCTCACGTCGATCGAGCAATAATTCAGTTAGCTTTTTACTTTTCTAAGATTCCCTGGACAATACACAAGATGACGGTCAAGTCAACACAAGCCACAACCGCACAAGGTCAAGGAATCGAAGGTTTCGACATCTCAGTTAGACGTGGCAAGGATTTCAAGTCTAAATCGACAATACCATCTCGACGTCCTGATTGCCAAATCGCTCTGCGACAGCAACTGCAACCCGCCAATTGCCGGCATTTTGACTGCTGTCAGACACTTGACGAGCACATGACTTAGTAACTACAGGTGCCGATTTCCGCTTCTTCGACTTTACGCGTATCTAATACCGCTGACCAACACAGTGGAAACTAACCTCCGCGCGCGCGCTCGCGCACCCGCTCTACTGTAAATATAGCCCAAAATTAGCACAGAAATGTAGATAAATTCAATGAACTAAACATTTGAAAAATAGAGTTATTTAATTACAGAGGTTTTAAATGTGCGTGCGATGTTAGCTCAGTCAGTAAGATCTCGGACTGCTAACTTGAAGATCCCGGGTTCAACTCCCGGCTTGGCCATGGGGTTGAATATTTAGGTGACCTTCATTCGCCACACCGTCCTTGGACAGGGACGTTAAGCCGTTGTTCCCCCAGATGGATGTAGAGCCACTCTGTGGAAATGCCGTCTGGGTAACGCCATTATTATTATTATTATTATTATTATTATTATTATTATTATTATCATCATCATCATCATCATCATTATTATTATTATTATTATTATTATTACTTGTGAACGCGCTTCAACTGGTCCAGAACAAGCAACCAGTTCCCTTGAAAACTTCCATGACAAAAAAGTGACGTCATAAAAGAGCTTGATAATGTATCTCGCCGAGGTGAATGGCACGCGATTGGCCTCAAAAATTTAGGTCGAAAATAGCTGGCAAACTTTGCTGAGAAAGCGATTTTTCCTTTTTGCTTAACTGCAGATCGAAAAAGCCAAATAGCAATCGTTTGCATCAACAGAAACAGCAGATAAAGGGAACAAAAGTGAGACAAGAACCGAAAGAGGAGAGCGGGAAAAAGGGAGGCGAGCCTAAAGGAAAAAACTGATGCAAACTGCGCATGACCTGAAAATTGAACATTTCCCGAGTTTCTTTACACAGCCGACATGTCAGAATAGCGACTACGCATGCGTGCGAGGTCGCAAGAGACAAACGCTGGCCAAATTTTCAAGTCTCGAAGTCAAACGTTTTACAGCCAAAGTATGAAGTGTGTAACTTTTTTCGACCAAAAACTCACGCAATTGACCTTTCACTATGGACGAAGAAAGGCAAAATAAGCAAACCTGGTTATGTTAAAACCTTGTCTTTTGTACATTTTTCTTGCTTTTAGCAAGTTTGTGAGGGCTTGGTTGGCGTTTTTCCGACATGTGTACACAGCCCAGTAGAACGCTAATATTTCTCACGTTACGTTGCATCTTCATTTAGTTGAGTTGAAATGCAATAGCTTGAAGTTCAAAGATCCAATTTGACCATCATAAATCGCTCGTTTTTGCAAAACTTGGCGATGAAGAGGTTAAAGCCCAAAATTTAACTTTTTATATTCAAAGAGCAAGCATCCATTGACTCGTTCTTGTTTGTTGTTCGTTTATTTGCTTATGAAAAGTCACCATTCTCAGGTAATGATATCAAACAAAATCCTTTATTACATGCACTGTACTTTTCAAGTACCCAAATGAAATGTTGACAAAATAATCCTCAGCAATTTCTGCTTTTGCAGAATATAACCATAGAATACACGTCCTAATGACTTTTATATACTTTCTTTCAACATTTTCAAGTCTAGCTGGAACAAACTGCAAATGTCCCATATTTGTCTCTTTTGTTATCAAATCGGCAGTTAACTCGCCCCAGTTCCGAACGGCACTTTCAATATATTATAAGCCGAGAATATGCAGGCCTGGAGCGAGTTCAACAGAGCAGTCAGAAATACATCAAACAGCTTCTCGGAAAATTTATGAAGCACTTGCTTTTAAACTCAGTAATATAGTTACCCGCTTTCTTTTTTATAAGAACAATATTTGTATCAGTACATACCAAACCAGTGAACAGTATTTTTCGAACAATCTGATTGGCTACTCGAAGTCTGAATACTCAATGCTAATCATTTACTTCATGCGTACCACGAGATAAAATAGCGTCTCGTTTTAAGGCAGTTTAACAGACACAAAAAACGGCCACACTTTAGTTTGTCTTTTTTCAAGGGTAAATTTTCGTTTCAGCTTCAACGCTACAGTTTGTAAAACAGTAGAAATCTGGCGAGCGACAAAGTGCTTTGTTTAGAAACTCTTACCGCGCCTAGAGTTTTAAAGGTATATTTCCTGTTTTTTATCTTTGCAAAACAACATTTTAAAATCTTTCTTCGTTGGTTTGGTATACATATACTAAAACAATTATTCCCCTCTTTGCCGGTGCCTGGTGATAAGACATTCAACTCGCCGAGTTTGCGGCTCGGTGAGTACATATCAGCAGCTGGTCACCTCCATTCCGGGGAATAATTGTTGACTACAATGAGACTTTAACTTACCAAAATACTGTAAGCAAATTAAGACAAAATATAGGCTGAGATTCCGAACTACTGTAACTTGGCTATTTATCACTCTTGTAAAAGCTGCTGGTTTAATTTTTTTCTCTATGAGAGAAACAAAGTTGTACAAATTACTTACAAAAACACAAATGTAAACCATCCAGAATGAAAATTATTTGAACCGCATACGGTGTAGCGGAAAGGAATGGGGACTTGAACTTACAGGGGCGGATCCAGAGATTTCGGAAAGAGGGGGGGAGGGGGCGGAACCTGCAATTCTGGAGAGGGGAGGAGGTAGGTAACTGTGCTCCGAAAGACGTTTTTTCAGTGTTTTTCTTGTAAAATGTTTCCAAAATTACCGACGAAAGGAGGGGCCCGGGCCACATCGGCCCCTCCCCTGAATCTGCCCCTGACTTATCACCGAAACAAAATCGATTAACGCAAATCCAGTATTGATCTAAGATCACTTCTCATTTGGCGAGTCTGACCTGTTTAGATTTTGCCTAGTTCCTGTACGGCTTCTTTGGCCGTCGCATCTGGTAAGTGACTGGGTACGGTCGTTTTTTGCTACGTCACCGAGGCGAACGTTAGTTTGGCATTGATAACCGCGCGCACACAGAGAGAAAAGAGGCCAAGTAATTAGGCAAGTTCCGGTCATTGTTAATAGATAGGGCAATGCGCGATCGTGCACTTTTCCCGCCATAACTTGCCAAACTCCGCGCTCTTGCCGGCCAAAATAACAGAACTGGTACTGACCGTCTCTAATCCACAAGCAGGGCCAGTTTGGTCAGAACCAGCTAGTAGAACTGAGCAGCTTTAATCAATAAGCAGGGCCTGTTTGGTCAGAACCAATTCTGATAGTTGGATAGTAGAACTGAAGAGCTCTAATCAATAAGCAGGGCCAGTTTGGTCAGAACCAGTTACCATAGTTGAATAGTAGAACTGAGCAGCTCTAACCATAAACAAGGACAGTTTGGTCAGAACCAACTCTGATAGTGGTCGTATTCCATTAGAGAAATGGCAGTGCGAGTCGGCCAAAACCAATAACTGGAAAGCGATCAAAGTTCTATAAACAAAGCGTCTGGTTTTTGTCCAGTTTCCTCAATTTTCGTGTTCGATATAGCCATGCCAGCAGTTACTATGTACAATTAGACAGGACCTGTATAATCTAGCAAATTTTAGTAAGCCCCGATAGATCAAAAGAAAAATCTTTCTGAAAGGAAAACATTTTCCGCATAAATGTATTTGCTCTATATATTATTTTAAAACCTACATTCTTTTAAAACCACTTGCTGAATACCAATTTTACTTTCAAAGCTCGCTAAGCTATTTTCTTTCCTTGAGAATTCGGACTTTCTGTTTGGATTTAAGTTTGGTAATAAATCTTCTACAAAGTAATCTTCTACATTATAGAAGATTCCCAACGTCCGCCAAAAAGAAGTAATAAGACTCCACCATATCATCTTATCAACTTGTTCAAGCCATATTTACAACCAAGATGCAACGCGGGCACTAAAAAATATCTTGAGTCCCAACAAGTTGTGAAATGGTGTGACGTAGCTCTGCAACATCAGATTTAATGACATGTTTTTGGAAAGCCTTGAGCAAATTATTATTCGTAAATGTTTATATAACCTGTGAAACATGGTAGATCACATGTTAAGGTGGGCGTTCTCCAAGCACATTACAACCCCCGCACAGCATCCTGGTTAAACACAAGGCTTTAAAACACCATTTTTTTTCGCATTTTGGTTACCAGCCGATTCTTAGGTAAAACTGGGCATTTTTCTCGCAAAATTTCAATTCAATAATGCTTGTTTTGTTAAGCATTTCAGTTTTTGTTCCAATGCCTAGACCGGTAGTCTTCATCTCGTCAGCCACGTCACCACTTTCTCATTGATGAAGTTGCAAAATGTTGGATGTGACTTTTGCAGTTCCTTCACGTAGTCGCTTTGATTGAAGAACATTTGCGGGTCGAGCATCACTTCCAAGATAACTTCTACCAGTTTTTCGTTCTAATAAAGGAAAAACAGCACTTGTTGAGATGATAAACGGTGTTATTTTGACGATACAAAAGCATGACATTGGAAAAATCAATCGAGAAAATGTGAGATCCCACGCTATAAAGCCACGGACGTTAAGGGGTTTCTGGACCCGTAAAGGAAAAGTGGGGTAGAATAGTGCCCGCAATCTTGACTCCAGCGGGTAAACCGGTGTAACGCCAACGTTATAGAATGTGCTGATGAAGTTTTGTTTTGGATCTTGTCGATACTTAATCTCAGGGAAATTTCCCAACGCGTCTATTAAAGTTTTCTTCGGTTAATTTACAGACTGTCTAATGGCTCTGGTATGCGTGAGAAAGTGAATGAGTTTGTGAAAGTGTCAGTGGGTGGGTGGGTGAGTTGATGGGTGAGTAGATAGTGAATTTGTGAAAGGGTATGTGGGCGGGCAACAGGCTAAGTGGGTGGGTGGGTATATGGGTGAGTGAATTGGTGGGTATATGGGTGAGTGAGTGGATGAGTGAGTGAGTGAGTCGGTGGGTTAATGGTGGGTTAATGGTGGGTTAATGGTTGAGTGGTGAGTGGGTGAGAGAAGCAAAAAATTCGGCCTTATTTTTACAGTTGGACAGCAATTTATGCCATGAACATAGAGTGTCTCTACCACTTGAATGGATGTTATGTTCAGTTGTTACTAATACAACAGCTTCTAACGAGCTCCGTACAGTGATAATAAAAGTGCACAACAACAATAACAAACTTTTATTTTGCATTTCCTTCTATAATATAGATTTACATTATTAAATTTATAGCACTATACTTTTTTTTTTAAAGTTAAAATC
>JAOEHT020316037.1:0-10109 GCA_025448195.2 Parazoanthus atlanticus | reverse complement strand
AGCCGCCGGACGCTGCTTGTCAAACTTTCTACGGGAGACGAAGATGGTGGCTTACAATACAAACCTGGTGACCACATCGCTCTCTACCCCGCCAATCGCCCGGAACTTGTGCAGGCTTTGGTGGACAAGCTGCAGGACAAAGCGGAAGACGATGACCTCATAACTGTTGAGATGTGTCACGAAGAGAAAGGTGAGGGATCAAGGAAACGTGACAAGCAATTGAAAATGATGGAATATATTTGAAGACGTTTTACACGCTATTTTTTGAAAATAAGAACCAGATAATTTTGACCGAAGTTCCGTGTTCTTAACAATTTTTCGGCAATTTCAGCCTCAATTTGTTCTTGAATTGTTCAAATTTTTATACATAAAATAACTGTGGTTCTAGTTGAAAAAAAAAATATTTTTATGGTTATCAGACAGAGCTTGAGCCCGAAGACTGTTTTAACTTGTTTCTTAAGTTTACGCAAATCTGAGCCTCAGTGTTCTTACCAAGTTTGTTCTTATAGAAAAAGCGTGTATTTTCAAAATACAAAGTAATATTGCATCACCTAAACGGCGTACGTGAAATGTTTCCAGTTTGACGTGAAATTAGTTAAACGTTGTTTCATAAGTATGTTAAATTATTGAAAAAACTTTATTTAACTAGCTAAAATATTTTAACTGGGGTTTAGATTTGGGAGGGCTTGAATTAAGTTTAAGATTTTGATTTCAGTTTTGTCCAAATGAGAACGAGCGTCATGTATAAAGTTGTGCTATAAATACATCAGTTTAACTGTGAAAGTGTAGATAAAAAGCTAATAATTATATCATATTATATTTATATCAATTTTTAAAACCCAGGATTATTTGGACCAGTTAAGATTTGGGAGCCGGTGAATCGTCTTCCAGCATCTTGTACTTTAAGAGGGGCCTTTTCAAGGTTCATTGACATTACCAGCTCCCCCACACCGCAGATGTTGTCCTATCTTTCCACACAGGTTTGGCATTAAACACTTAATGAATGGCCCCCAAGGGAAACAGTGAGTTTTGTTTGTTTAGAACATGCAGAATTGACAGCAAGCAAAACTCACTGTTTCCCAAGGGGCCAGTCGTTAAGTAATTTGTTATACAGTACAAGACAAGTTACACGAGGTAATTTTTCCTGCAACATGCTTTGCAACCTTCGCGAAAGCAGAGCATTGCAACTGGCATCGCAATCTTGCTAAAAGGACAAGATTGTTGAACTTTTTCTTCAATTTGGTCCGCAATTTATTAATGTGTAGCAAGTTTCAAAGAGGGAGGGTTATACAAGCAGTTTTTCTTGTAACTTGTTTTGCATGCGCAACGGCGTTCAGCGTTGCGAGTTCGAGAAAAATGGCCTCGTGTAACAGGGTCTTTAGGGTTCATGTGTTTAAGTAATACAACTAAAATTTCACGTTTTCCTTCCTGGATAATAACCAACAGTTCGTTCAGCTCCTAATTTGTCAGTTATTCAAGATTAGACGATTACTTTTTCATTTTTTTTGATAAAAAATCTCGGAGCGTAAAGACAGCTCAGCTGTTCAGTTGCTCTGTGAGTGTTAAAAGAATTCTTGTTTTGAGTAATTTCGTTTTTACTGAGGCTTGTAACTGAATAGTGCCTAGCTTCTTCTCTAAAGCGTGTAAAGTTTACGTTCCTTTTGGTCAAACTTCGGGCAGCCTGCGACAACGCGCCGTCCCGGCCTCTAAATTCCAGCCGAAAAGTTTTGGTGGCGGAAAACATTACACCACCAATTGCATTGATCATGTGCGCTAGCGGCCTACAAGTGCTTGTTACCCAATTTGAGAGGGAGACATCTGATTTGACGACTGCCACGTGTCATCGGATTAACCAATGAGAACATGAGTTAGGTCGGCTGCTAAAATGGTTTCTATACAACAGTTGTTTTAAAATGTCGGCTATAGTATAGTTGATCCAGTTTTGTTTTATACAAACAGGTCTTTGAAAAGTTCAGAATATTGGCAACAGAACTACGCCGATCTCGTAAACGTAGCTACATGTATCCCCTAATTGATGATGGTCATATTTTAGTATAGATTTTAAGATATTTTAAAGAATCTTGAGAACGCACGAACTGTAGGCATATATCAGAAACACGTGCTCTGCTCCACTGGCTCTAAATGTTTTTTCAATAAGTAAACCTGTTAGTGCCAAACCGACAAGTGATATGACGAACAATTTTATTTATCTACACATCTTCTTTAAAAAGTAAGATTTATAGAAATAAGAAAATTCGCAAGAGGCACGTATGAAATCTGATTAGGTTCGCTCTTTCGTTATTACTATTTTTGCGTTAATAATGTAAGAAAATTAAATGTCAATAAATCTGTAGTTTTCAAATTCAGAGCCAGGAACCATTAGGTTAGGATTCTTAATCAACAGAATGGAATTCCGAAGTTAGTGTTTCTGGACCCTATTGCAGGGTTAAAATTTGGTTCTGAAAGTTGAAGTTGTGTTTCCGAATTTCACACAGTACTTCTTCTTTTTAGCCACCGTGACGCCCGCTTCATTCAATCAGTGTTACTGCCGCCCGTTCTGAGTTCTTAAGACTCTGTTGATGCTCCTAATAAACAAAAATCTTCCAAGAACACTCTATGTGGCGTGTACTTCTCCATATCAACAGCTTTTGTTTCTTATATTAGGCAACCAGTCCTGATGACAAGGAGAGACTAGAACTACTCGGAAAGGTAAGGACAGCTTGAAAAGTTTTATCGACAAGCCTGACGCTCAATCCATGTTGCCACGGTGACACAAACCTATCGATCAAAAACCTCAAAAGGCACCTGTTCTACTCAAAATAATCTAATGTCTAATCTGAATAACAAAATATGATCGATCCAACAACTAAAAACAGAAATGTTTACATGTATATTGATGTAGTATGGGTATACCGGGTAGTAGTAGTAGTAATAACTGATAATTATAATTATAATAATAATATTGATATTGATAATAATAAGTATGGGTAATCGAATGGCTTGGAGTGCAGTTCGGGATTAATCAGCACGAGTGAACAAACCTAAAATTGAATGAACGAAGAGTGATGACTATATTAATCCCGAATTGCACGAACAAACCACTCGTTTACTTATTAATAATATGCATTCATACTATGTCCCGTCTTGTTTGTGAACCGTCGCGTAAAACTCCTCGAGCACCGCGTTCAGCTCTTCAGGTTTGTAACTTTCCATGTTGTCATCATGTCCTGACTGACTTGCCCAGGATTTCCACACCTTGAGTCAGTTGTTTGTACTTATCACTGTGTTCTTATTGGATGATTTGTCTTTCAACGTTTGAAATAGGTCTTCGTTGCACTCGGCAAACCTGGCCGCCATTTTGTTTGTTTACAACCAGTGCAAATAACATGCTATTGCACTGTTTTGATTTGTAACTGCACTGTTTGGGATTAACAGATGGGCTCTTAGCCAATCAGAATGCAGTAATTCTTCTATACATATTATTATAATGATAACAATAACAACAACAACAATAACGTAACAGTTATACAGGGTGAGACCCTCTGACATCAGCTGGATCCTTTTGACAAACTAGTATAAACTATTAAAACAGTATACATATAGAAATAAATCATATTATAGTAACACGTTAAAAAGGATTACAAAACGGTAATGCAGTACTCGGAATATGGTACATGTAATGAGATCACGGACGTCAGATAAGATTTTCTTTTACAGCATCCACAAACGTAATATCAGTATTAGTTGGAAAAGATTGGTTTTGTTGTACATGTTGAAATAATTAAATAAGAATAACAGTTCAACACAAAACAATGCGATGCGATGCAATGTCTTAAGTAAAGATACATTACTTAAGACTTCCATTTCTTCTTCTGGTACCAGGGGGAATCCCTGTACGAGGACTGGAAATATGAGAAACAACCAAACATTGTGGAAGTCATTGAAGAGTTTCCTTCCTTGAAAGTCAGCGCCCTGTTGCTTTTGACTCAACTTCCACTATTGCAGCCGGTGAGTTGCCATATAATGAATATGACGATATTAACAGTAACATTGTGTTAAACAATATCATTTTTTTATAGTTGGATGTGTATATGTAACTATTTTTTTCTTTACAATAGGTTTCAACTGAGACTACACTCACGAAACTTAAAACTAAAACTGGATATAACTTTCAAAGTACCTTCTACAAGAACAACAATTGTTGAAAGATGTCACTGCTTGTCACAGATTTAATATTTCAGACAGTTTATAATCAGTGTAATGGTATGCAAGAATTTCTTTTATGATCTTCTCCCCTCTATGTTGTACAAGTTCTGTTATGTTTTTAGCAAGAAGACGATTCACAAGTAGTAAATAATTCGTTGTTTTGAGTTGGTATGTGAGCATTTTGAAGGAACAAAGAAGACATCTAACATCCCTTCTCTTTAAAATGCCAAACAAATATGAGATAGATGAATTCTATGAGCATTTTTTGAAGAAGGACTTAACTGCTACCTTGGTTCAGTTTCACAAGAACCTAGCCTGAAAAGGCATAGGAAGGGGTTTCAGCTTCTTGTTGAGTTTAAAATAAATTGGTCTTTTCAATTGTTTTGGCTTCCTCCGGGGACTGTTGAGGTAATGCTGATCTTCTGTTCCTTTCTCTTTAGAGGTTCTACTCAATCTCCTCGTCTCCAGTCATGTTCCCTGGCGAAATACACATCACTGTTTCGGTTGTCCATTTCACCAAGCGGGGTAAGAAGCAAAAGATTGGATAAGCAGGAGATATTTTCCTTTTATAGCAAGCCTTTATGTCGCAGATACACTGAGAATGCTGGGTAGCTGGAAATGTTTGTCATAAGCACTAGGGATAATAAGATATAGTTCCATCGGATTTATCGAAAGTTAATAACTCGCTATCGCAACTTTTTTATTACTTATCATTATTTTGTTTATTATTTATCGTTTATTATTACTTGAACCGACCAGTCCGGTGCTCCTCCGGAGGTCGAATAAACCTTATCAACAATACTACTAGTTTAACGATACAGTAGACCTAATGAATTAAAGAAAGTTTTTGATGGATAGACATAAATGACGGATCGATATCTGCAATGCTAATTTTAAAAAGTAATGATTCCTCTTATGGCAGATGAAATTGCTTCTGTATATAACTGATTATGTTTCAGTAATTACACTTGTCAATATATTTTGCCACTTGCTTACTCTTTACCCCTGTTAGCAATACCATGCAGTGAAAGCGTATTCAAATAAAGTGTAGTACTAACTTATGTTGTGGCAACTTTTGCGCTTGTACTTGCCTTAGTCGATGACATTTCGCAAAAAACTAGAATTGAAGTAGACCCCAAAAGGTGGCCTCTTCAAATAATCCATGCAAATGGCTTCTAGATGTCACCTTACCACAACAATGCAATTTCTATTTTTAGGTATAGCTATCATACGTAACATCCTGTGCGGTCAACAAACATTGTTATTATTCTTTATCTCATTAATTCTATTATTACTACAGATTTATCTCGCACATTTACAACTGATTTAGAGAAAAAGTTTCAACGGGATGTTAATTTCTCTCCACACAGGTGGGAAGGGTCCAGTTCACTATGGAGTGTGCTCCACGTGGTTGGACGGGCTGAATCCTGGAGACCTGGTACCTTGCTATGTCAGACAGTAAGTTATATATAAGATAGATAATTCTACTAAGACAAATAATACGTCTAGACATAAATTTCTGCTTAGACGAATTACCGACCACATTTTTGTCTGGGATTTATCTGTCTGCCTACGCGTCTTGAAAACGTGCAAACAGATGGATAAGTCATCCATGTCAATTTCTAGACGTATAGTCTTTGTGAATTAGAATAGATTATCATATGACATTTTGAGGAAGTTTGTGTTGAATTTGTGGTATCAATAAGCTTTAAGCTCCATTTAAATGAAACGTAATGTTATTTTGTCATGCAAAACTATTTTTGTGATATTATATTTTCTAGAGCCCATTCCTTCCACATGCCGGACGACGGCACGGTTCCTGTTATCATGGTAGGACCTGGCACTGGTATTGCGCCTTTTCGTAGTTTCTGGCAGCAGCGTCAATATGATAGAGCGAGAAACCCGGGCCCAGCACCAAAGTCACGTGAGGTTACTCCAGAGCCCAGCCCAGAATTTCCACGCAGGCGATTTGTTTCTAATCCTTTCAGCCTAGATTCCGTTTCGAAGGCTCTAAACAAAAAGAATGACAGAAGCCCGAAGGACAACTCCCTCGGGCACACTCTTGTCACCCCTAGTGGGTGGGGAGAGATGTATCTGTTCTTCGGATGTAGGAACTCCAAACAAGATTGCATTTACAGAGACGAGATTCTACAAGCGAAAGATGAAAGAGCTCTTACAGAAGTGCACACGGCTTTGTCTCGTGAACCCAACCAACCAAAGGTAAGTTTCTGAAGGAATCCATTGAATGCTGTTTTCAGGCACTTCAGTACCAGTAGGAATAAAACAAAATTGTTGAACATTTACATTTGTTGGATAGTTTTATAACAAAGCAACATTAAAAGTAATTCAACCTACAGTTTTTTTTCAAAAAAAGCTTTAGCAATCTCTTTTAGCGCTCACTGCAACAAAAAACCACGTTCATCAGACCGAAAATATAATAAATCGTTTCTAAACTTTTAAAACATATTCTAACTCTTATTTTATCGAAGCAATGACATCTTGTTGGAACTCTCTAAAAAGTAAAATTGAAATATTTATTTTCCTTAGAAAGTTTTTTCATCTTTGTTACTGATATTTCGAGCACCAGCAATGATAAACAAGTATTGTTATTAATAGTATCTCGTAGCCAGGTTAAATTCATTGCATTAGACTGCCAGAGTTGTTAGATCAACTAAGTAAACATGTGAAACTCTTAGGAAATTTTTGCCCCCGTTGCCCGCCCCAGCTCCGCGGCCCTTGTCTTATATAATTTGTTAGCAATAACAAGGTTTGAAAAATACATTCCGATATTTTCCTGTTTCTAGCAGAGCATAACTTAATGTATGAATTATACTGTAGTCTCAAACATGATATGTTTATCTTTTCTGCGTCAAGACTTTCTTGATAATTCCAGGAATTTGTCGAATCTTTATTCTTAGTTTCAGTTTCAGTTTATTTTTTTGCCTATGCTTCGTATGGTTTACAGTAAATACAAACATTTTATTTAATAGATAAATATAATACATATAAAGAAAGGGACAGCAGACAAACATGAAACACTAGGCGAGGATGCTCATAAAGAAACCATAAAGGCTTATTTAGGTTATGGGCTCCTCAACTACTAGAATTGGATTAATTTTTTAGACGTACAGATATATCATAGTTTTGAATGTTTATGTAAGAATGTGGTGAGGGTCCATAGTGTATCAAGCAAATTTATAAGAATTTTTATGGAGATTTGGACTTTTACCTTGAAAATACAGTACAATACAATGCAATACAAAACGATACAATAATTAATTTTATGTCGAGTGGTTATGGAGAATTATTACCCATTATCCCGAGCCCAAAAACGTTCGACTATAGAAAAAGAAGTACAAAATTAACCCTTGTCCTGCTGAAGCCGATTTTGTGAAACCCAAGAATATCCCAACTTTTGAACCAGTTGTCCAAATACTACACTGTGACCATTCATTTTGATTGTCTTGTAGAGTACAAGTGTTAACTGCTCATTATTTATCAAAATAAGCAGGACAAGCGTTAATAGTTATAAAAGAGGGAAAAATAAATAAATATTCACAGAGCAAGAAAGACACAAACAACACGTCGGGCAAGTCAAAGATCCTTAACCTCATTATTTCAGTAGCTATTCGCAGTTACCATACGAAGTATTTTAAATTCACTCGATGCCAATTCATTGCGTGGGCATCTTGTGGTTATTCTCAGTGAAGCCAGAAAATGAACCCGACCTTTAATATCAGAAATCGATTGCAAGAACAAAACTTAGATCTTTAATTTAATTTAGTTTATCCCCGTGCTAACTATTTTTGTCCAGTGAGACTCAATAACTGGAAGTGGATAGTTTCCTTGATTTTTTAGCTCCTTCGTCGCCCCTTAAGCTTTGCATATCTGATCTATGGTAACGCTATAAAACACAGACCTGGCGAAAGAATAACCCCGCTACCTCAAAATAACTGTTAATGAATTTTTATCTCTGGTCTGTTGCATCACGTCACCGTTTTTCCGAGACTATTAAAAGATCTTTTAAAGTTAGAAAACTGGTTAAGGATGCAAAAGCACACCGGTTTTGACACATTGCAGAATATATTAAAATGTGTTTTCTTTCCCACGCCACATATACATTGTATTCAAATAAACATTCTCGGATTTCTAAATCATGGTAAGTCTTCAAAACGAAACAGGCCTGAGACGATTCAATTCACTCGAGAAGAACATGAAAAGAACGTTATGGCGTTAGACTTACATAAAAACTAAACATTACTTTAGTAGCTGTTTATATATTTTTCGCAACCAAAATAACTTGGCGTGTTAATTTAGTAGTTGAGCACGTGTTGGCCGATGCGAGATACACTTCGCCACAGCTCTTTATAAACACGCCAAGTTATTTCAAGCTATATTATTTTCGACCACTGAGTCAAAAGATTTGATCATAAAGGCAAATTTGTTCCGTAATAAAGAAAAAGTTGCAAAGAGTTACATTATCAAATCCTTCCCAACAAGAGTAATTTAACCGATCGAGGCTTTGGTGATTATTGTAGACACGTCGACAGGAAACGCTTTACTTACAGCGCCGGATCAAGGCTGCCTGAGATGCTGGATCGCCTGAAGAAATACTTGCCGACATTCTGTAAGATAAGCAACAGAAATACAATCGCTAACAGCAGAATGAGACACGGTTTGAGGCAACCAACTTTGGCCTTCTTGTCCATCCGGAGTGTTGTAGATTGCATGCTCTATATGCTAATTTTCAAAATATGCATTGTATGAGTTCACAATAGGCACTTTGTCAATTAGTAAACTCGCCCAACTCAGTATATTTTACTATATCCAAGGCCCAACCATATATAGTAAACGTGGAACAGCAGATCAGATAACTTCTAAAGTATTCCAGATGTGCTGCACGAAATACTGGACAGGTCGAAAAGAGTGATGACATCTTTAGAAAATAGCAGCGCGTTTTTACAAAAAGACAGGTTTCAATATTTTTTCCTCTTGGATTTTACTTCGCCGTGCACATCGGACTGGATTTCTTTTGGTTTTTAATTCTACAAACTGACATGACAGGCGCTTAATTAAATTCAAACTGCTTTTGACTAAATATTTTGCGTTCATGTCCGAGTTAGTTTTTCTACAACTGAGAAAGATTCCGGCATTTAACATTAGTTATCCTACCTGGACGTTCTAGGTACATCGGGGTTTGTTTTACTGCATGTTTAATGCCATCAAGCCAACTCCTAAAACTCTTCCGATATCATTAATATTTTAATGCACAAAGAAATAGCTCCAAAAGCTACAACAAAGCCTAAAAATACGAGGTCATCAGATCAGACTGCATGGTTTAAAATTACACAAGTGACAGCAGAGCCGGATTAAACGTGATAACCTTTCTACTAAACAAGCGAAATTTAGATTTAACTACTGATGTACGTACGATGCTTTTTGAAATAGTTTACTAGAGGACAGGTATTTCTCTTTTTACACTGCCTTAACCGCCGTTGCCATCGCAATTTACTACACTTGGGTTTACTATGGTAAACCCTAGAAAGCGGGCCCCGTCAGTCTTTTTCATTAGGGATCTATAAAAGCACTTTTTGGATTAACGTTATTAAATGGCAATTTTAATAATATATATGGTCCCATATGAAGTGAGTCCGTATTTATTCGAATAAGCGCCCAACCTCGAATAAGCGCCCACCTCGAATAAGCGCCCACCCTGAAGGCCGAAAAAGTTAATAAGCGCCCAGCCTCGAATAAGCGCCCACCCCTTCCCCCCTAAAAAATCGTAAATATAAAGTAAGAGGAATTCAAGACGCTGTACCTGAGACTTCGTCGATTGAAGTTAGTGACACTGATGAGATCGAGGTCGTTTGAAGGACCTTACTTGAGATTGTAAACTTTGTTGT
>JAOEHT020315945.1:0-10112 GCA_025448195.2 Parazoanthus atlanticus | reverse complement strand
TGTAACATGCTTTTGCTTTTATTATACTTTTTATTAAAAATACAATATTTTCGGAAATTTTTGGAAAAATTATTGGGCGACTAAAGCCCTATAGCTACCCCCGCTGCGCGGTCCCTGTGGATGCATTGAAGCTTGAAGTCTGCACTACTTCAAAACAACTCGAACAGCAAGTTGAATTAAATTTTAAATCTACTGTCACAGGAAACATAAACATCCGCAGATACTTAGCTTTCTTACTGATGGCAAGTTCACTGAACTACTCCCAACTTTTATGAACCTGAAACGTCAATTCATGTATAAACTCAGCTATGTCGACATGCGACCAGGAGCTGAGTCGCGAATGCCACTAATGAAACAGGTTAAAATCTCTAGGTATCGACTATAGAACTCGTACTGCAATATTTTGACTATGAACTAAAACAAGCTCTTTAGAATCACAAAGAAAACGGCACATCAGCTGGCATGAAAATAATCTTTCCTGTCAGATCGCTCAACTCAAGTCACCAGTTAATATAGGAACCTGCGTGAGGTATTGAGAGTTTATCTATCAATCAATCAACGACCATCAATCGCCGTCGCATTGTCTTTTGTATATTATTGGAAAGGAACTGATTTTTTAAAACTAAATCAATACCACATTATATTGCGGCGTTGGTAGAAAATATATTCTTCGTATTGGCTTCGTCGCTTCGCGATTACGCCAATACGGAATATATTTTCTCCCAACTAGATGTGGTATTGACGGCTCAGAATTGCAATTAGTTTAAATAATTCCGCTTTCGTTACACAATTCTAAATTCTCCCAAGTGTTATTGTGACTACTAGAGTAGTGTTTGAAGACTAATGTGACTAATATGGAAATTATAGCTGTTTACTGTTGTATCTGAAACAGAAAGACTTCTTGTGCGTTTTCGAATTAACCGTTTGAGACCGATCGGGTCAAAGTATGATAACCGAAGCAGTTTCTGCGTTATTTGTTTTGTTTCTCATATTCGAGACGTGTTTGTTCTACTGGAAAACGGGAACAAATGTCCCTCCTGGTCCGACTCCTCTGCCGATCATAGGCAACATTCACAACTTAGGAAGCAACCCTCATCTGGATCTCACCCAGCTCGCCAAGAAATACGGCAAGGTTTTCCAGATTTTTCTCGGCAGTCAGAGAGTAATTGTCGTTAACGAGATCGAAGTAGCGAAGGAAGCATTGCTAAAGAAGGCAGTTTGTTTCGCTGGCAGACCGACGAATCACTCTGGCGCAATCTTCTCTCATAATGGATATGGTATCAATTTCGGAGACTTCTCTCCCACTTTGAAATTTCTCCGCAAAGAAGCGCATGAAGCTATCAAAATGTACGGTATTGGAATGGACAACATTAAAGAGGTGATCATCAGAGAGTTGGATGAAATATCGCAGACATTTGAGGCTAAGCATAACCAGCCTTTTGATCGTCATCATGACATCGCGCTCGTTGTCACAAATCTTCTGTGCACTATAGTGTTGGGCTCGCGATACGACGTCAACAACCCTGAATTCCAGCAGATAATCGAGCTGAACGACATACTTAGGGAATGTATGGGCGCTGGAAATCTTTCAGATGTGTTCCCGTGGTTAAAGTTTTTCCCATCACGAAACATCAGGCGTCTAAAGCAAGCAGTTAAAGAAAGAGATCGAATATTCGCACGGAAATACAAAGAACACTTGGAGACATTCGATGAGGAAAACATTCGAGATTTCACGGACGGTTTGTTGAGAGCGATTCGAGCTGGTAAAGGTCAAGAGCTCATATCTGAGCGTCACATTATGCAAGCAATGTCTGATATTTTTGTGGCAGGAAGTGAGACAACTTTGTCCACCATCCGCTGGGCTCTTCTTTATGTTATTCGCTATCCCGAGGTACAAGACAAGATTCAGGAAGAGCTGGATGCAGCGGTCGGTGACCGACTTCCGGTGCTTTCTGACAGAAATAAACTCTGCTACCTTGAGGCTGTTGTGGCAGAGAGCCTCCGGTTCTCGTCTGCCGCACCGCTGTCTGTGCCCCGCAAGGCCATCGAGGACACGACTCTTCAAGGTTACCCCGTACCTAAGGGTACTGCTATCATGTTTAATTTATGGGCCATGCACCACGACCCTAACGCTTGGAAGGACCCCTTCAAATTCGATCCAGCAAGATTCCTGAATGTGAAGGAAAACATGTTTGCACCATTCTCTACCAGCTACCTGCCGTTTTCTACGGGTAAAAGACGCTGCCTTGGCGAGCATGTGGCCAAGACTTTGATGTTTCTGTTCTTCGCGAGACTTCTTCATCGGTTTAGAATTGAGAAACCTCCTGGCCGGGAGATGTCACGCCTCGACGCTCGGTTTGGCCTCGTATTGGCCCCACATCCTTACGACATATGCGTCCACAAGAGATACTAACTTAAACTCAGTTTCAAAGGTTTAGTGTTTCCACATTATTAATTAAAATTTGAAACAAAAAAAATACAATATATGCCGGTGGTGGGTGCAAGGGTAACAACACAAGTGGCGGATCCAGGGGGGGCATGGGGGACCGTTGCTCCCCCCTTTTCGTTGCCCAAGTTAATAGTTTTACTGTAAAGTTACACTGACATTTACATGTGTTAGGTACTTTGTGACTTAGTGTGCCCCTCCCTTCAAAATTCCTGGATCCGCCACTGCGCACTCTCCGCTACCATGTCCGGGTTCAGCCCCGATACAGTAATTTACACAGAATATTTTTCTCTGAACCCTAATTGATCGAGTAAAACACCCACCCGGAGATGTGAGCCTGTTTTTATTTGTCGTAATTTATATTTTGTAGGAGCATAACGTTGATAAAAAAAAATTATTCCTTTTTAATTCATTATATGAATGTGTATTTTTAGAAATGCATTTCTAATCTATAGCCCTTGAACTTTGGCATATTTCTGGCATAATTTTACGCCTGTGGAATAGCTTGAACTTGAACTTACTACAAACATCGAGCTTCGTCGTGTGGAAAAATGCCAAATATCTGACGTTTTCAACATCAATGACAGAGAATGAGAAATTCGTGATTTTCCTAACATCTTTGTGGGTTTATTTGAATTATTTGTTGAAGATGCTTTTTTGCACTTAGGCCTGCTTTCACATTCGTGCCAGTGTCAGTAGTATCATAGGAAATAAATCCTTTTTAAACGCGTTTAATTATGCATGCCCTTCTTTCAGTGTTATTCTGAATAACCAAGAAGTGTTCAGCACCGACATTTCAAAAGATTTTTTTTTCTATTTCATGTTATACGTATATCGTCATAGATTGAAGAATATTTTTTCACTCAGACTCGTCGTAGTACGGTTTAAAAATATCTCGCTGAGCCAAAACATAGCTACTTTCTTTTGAAACTGAAATCCGAAAATATGGGGAACTTATACTAAATACAATACAAAAATCCATAAAAGAAGTACATGTATGTAGCGAATGTTCTGTCTCTCATGTTCTTGTTTCTTCACCAGTGCATTTTATTGAAAACAAATACACAGTTCCCTTCAATTATTAGAACTAGCCGGCAATCAGTACAAGTCGTACAACCGAGCTTAGCAAGTATCGTATAGGTAAGGTAAGGCTTTATAGGAAAACTCGAGCAGCTTAAATATATAACGGCGCTTCGACTTCTCGGATCAGCTGGCTGGATCAATTGGTCCGCTGTTAAACGGAACGCGGCAACTAATTGGGAACTAGCTCTCCCGACAAGAGCGCGGAAAGCCGGCAGGAAATTAAAGGATAACGAATTCACACTGGTGCGGCCCCAATCGTTAATTTTGACCTTCCTTTTAATAGTTGCCAGAATCAGTTTTCTCGGGTCGATCAGACCCGCGAGTAATGGAAAACATTTTTAAGTTGCTAAAACAGCATTTTTTATGGATTGCCTGAAACACTACATTTTAAGCCTTGCAACTTCCGCTGATCTAACAATGATGGTGACCTTCTCTATTATCTCGACTAAAGCAATAATTACCTTAGAAAGTTATGGAGTAACTTGCCAACTGAAATTAGAAGTTAGACACTCTAGGCAAGTTAAAACTAAATGTCTAGCAAGCACTGAACACTGTCTTTGAAAGTGATAGGTTAGAAAAGAGCAGACGAGCGCCGATCCTCAAAAACTTGCAAGCGTTTTGAGCATGCAAGAGCGGCAAACATTTTGGAGCAACCTTGAAACAAATATTTTCTTAGTATATTATTTGAGGAGTATTAAGCCGAGAAAAAATGCAGAAAATGAGATCTATTTGAATCAGTTCCGCAATTTATTGCCATTATAGTAATTAGTATACAAATTCATTCAGTTGAATTCAACTTCCTCAGTATGCCGCTAAACTGTGACGGAATACTCTGCCAAAAGAGCTTAGATCCCCGCATGTACTGTGTATAAATTTGAAGAAAGAAATGAAAACGTACCTCTACAGGTCAGACGTCAACACGTACACGTTTGAAAGCACAACCTTTTTATCAAAACCTATCACTGAAAAGTTTTCCGTCCACCTGATCGTTTCTGGAACGTTTTTATCTTTTCAGTTCCATCGTTTGTCATCGCTTACGTGTGGATAGAAGACTAAAACGGAAAAAAAGGGTTGTGTTTTCAAAGTTTTACTCCAATTCTTTGTAATACGCGCAGTACTGCACGTGAAGCGCTTTGATCGGCTAGCGACGAAGCACTATATAAATTGTTTGATAATTAATTAATTAATTTGTTCTTTATTTCTTTATTTAATTATTATTTATTCTTCTTCTTCTTCTTCTTCTTATTATTATTATTATTTTAATATTTACCGCGCCTAAAAGTGTGCCAAGCAGTTGCGCAAGATTAGTACACAACCATGCAGCTAAGATTGTACTTGTAGGCCGCGCGGTACATCAACAATCTTCCAGCATTTACTCTTTTCAATCGCCTCTGACAACGAGATGAACAGAGACACGTAGATGTTATATAATTTGTGTAATACGTCGAAAAACGTGATGTTAGAGGAAATCTTGGCTAAAAGGAATTGATAAAATGCTTTTGCAATGTCATTAATTCCTCCCTGTTTATGTGCTTTCCAGTGCCAAGCACGCCATGTGTCTGTGCGCTAAAGTTAATAACCTGTCCATGCACTTGACCACGAAGCTTCGGCTGTCAAGTCTCGATCTTTGGTGCGTGTAATATTCTGAAAAAGGTAATTAACGCACGCTTTTTCACACTGATATAAACGTTTCTAGTTTTCAGTGATCTAATGTCGACATAGAATGGTTGCCGGTTTTGTCAGTTCTAAGTACAAACATGTAAATTCTTAAAGGGAAAGAAAATATGCTTTTGAGGAGTAGGAGAGCTGAACATCTTGATGGCACCACGCCTCGGCTGTGTTATCCTTTTCACACTGATTTTGTCATGCGGGCAAAGTTTCATCTCACGTCGGCATAGAATGGTTGTACAAACATATGGATTCTCGTTAAGATATTTTGAAAAAGAGAAAGAAAATATGCTGTTGAGGAGAAGGACAGCTGAACACCTTAAATTTTCTTTTTTTAAAAGCACGACATTTATCTATTTCTGCCACAAGATACGTTGATTGAAACCCGCCTTTGCAAATTAGCACGATTTGCGGAGGCGTAATTCCCAGATGTGCCATGTACGTATATTCAGTGTAAAAAGTTGGTCAGTTGCAGTGGAAAGGCAGCTGAAGAGTCACAACCAACCAACTAACAGTAAACGAGTTTAGAAATAATAGATAATACTGTTTTATCATTTTGACCCTTTTTGGTTCAAGGCCCCAGAAAATATTGCAATAATATTAGGAAAGAAAACAAAACAATCGCAGGTATCAAAACTAAGGGGGGTAGGGTGAGAATACAAACAACCCACTAATCTCGACAGTATTTCGATCTGTTCAGTTCCTATTTTTTTGTTCACGAATATTTTTCAAAGTTAAACTAAGCATTAACTTCTAGTTACCAAGGTAATTTATGCTATATTTTGGATCTTCTTTGGCAAACGCAAACTGTATAAACATGCCACGTTAACTTGGCCCATACGGGGAAAAGGCCATGGTTACAAGATACAATTTGTTTCAGTCGTGCATCGTAAAACCACATGCCACGTGTAAAACTATTTGTATGCGAAATTGCAGCATGTAGCTATAATGCTGAATGGACAATATTCCAAGCTATCCTGATTAAAGCTAATCCTAAATTCGGGTCCGACTTTGTTGCGATTCAAACGTTGAGCTACTTCATCAACAAAACTATCCAGTGAAAAGAGAAGATGTCAAACACTTCGAACTTTTTGCATTTTGTGTCCAATTTTTTGCCCACCGACTTTCTCTATTCAAGGTCTTTGGCAATCATACTTACTTTTTCAATGAACCAAACTTAAACGTAGATAGAGGCAAATATTTCTCATACCTCCCGTTGGCGCTGCATATTATTATTTCGCCTTGATTGTTAGGTTGCCAAGTTCATGACGTAAACGTGCTATGTACCAGATGGTCAAGGGACTAATTTCTTTGTGTACTGTTGGTGTTTGTTCTGTGGACACTAAAAGCGACAGCTAAAGCGGTTGTGACAATTATTAACCAAGGTATGAAGTTAAACTTGTAACTTAAGCACTCGGCCCTTTTGATAAAAATTCGAGGCTTTGTTTAACACGAAGAAAGGAAATGTTTGGCATTGTTTAAGTGAAGAAAACACTTATTGTACAAAATATAATCGCATATTTTTTTAAGAATACAACAAGAAACAACTGCAATTTGTGAAACTATTTTGGTTTAAGAGCAACTGGGATTCTCAACTGAATCTCTCAAATTGTTTCTGCAGACTTTTCAAAGATACACATTTTTAAGAAAGCTGCCACGTTTGAGTGCAAAGGGTGTTCACACTTTCAACACATTATGCTGGCCATGTTGATCAACTCGCGGTGACCATTGCATTTCAACGGGCAAATATATAACTCAACAAATTTCATTGGAACCATCAAACTCGCCAATGGGAATTTCGCATTCAAAACCAAATCGTGACATTGTGAAAGTTTAAGGCATTTAATTGTTATAAATTATGGCCTGTCATCTAAGTTATTAGTCACAAACATGTTTTAAAATCAGCACTGTTAAGAATACTTTTTGTCACTTTCTATGGCTTTCATCGCTAGTCAGAAAGACTAAAAAAAGATAATGCAGTGAACACTCATCACCTACAACACCAGACATATAAGCCCTCTGATTAAAGGACATTAGTTTTGTGAACCGCCAAATTAGAAATTTGGTACAATATATAAACAGCTCTTTGGAGCATCTTGACGCTGGGTTAGAAGAACACAGATCTTAGGCATGAGGGCAGCACTGAAATAACTCTTTGTGACGTACTGAGCACCCTGTTTAATTATTGTTATTATTATTTATCTTAATATTATTATTATTATTATTACTGTTACTGTTCTTGTTCAAGTTCAAGTTCAAGATACAATAGGTACAATATTCAGTATTCACATATTCTTGTTCTTGTTGTTACCATCAAAAACTGACAAAGTTTGAGAACTATAGCTTACTACTTCAAGCTGGCGTTTAAAAGTTAAGCCAAACTCGGCTGCCTGCTCCACACCAACTACACTAATCTTAGCAAACTGTTGGAGCCTTGACTAGATGGTTACTGCCTGTGACGCCTCAGTAAAATTGAAGCTTAGTTTGATGGGTTAGCGCAGCACGAGTTGATATCTCAAACACCAAGACTGAAAAACAATTGTAAAGTTGCAGAGCCATAGTATATTATATTTGAAAATGGTAAGCACTAAAATCGCTGTGGGTACTTTGCTGAACTAATGAAGCCTGACCTACAGGTACGTCGCCACTCCGCTATTGAGCTACTGATTTTGATGTCTCAGTGAAGCTAAAACATATTGGGCATTTCATAAATTTTTAACAAGAAGTACATATTTCACAAAGCACGACTATTTTGTTATTCTGCTGTGAAGATACAGAGAAGATTATTAGCACCAGGCAACCGGATTTTATTGGTGAGAATGCTTTCGTGCACGTCTAACATGGCACGACGCCATCTATTCGCGCCTTCTACCTTTTGTCCAATCAGGCTGCAGTAACGGCTCCAAAGGGCGAGCAGAATGATAGCTTGAACAACGGTCTCTTTAAATTTAAGCGCGTGAATAATTTGTCCATATATTTATGCCTAGTAATTTGTAAACTGAGGGCTTTTAACAGTCATAAGATGTTTCAAAATAACTATTCATAACAACAATTCATAACTTTCAGTTATTTCAAGTAGTGATCATACAATTGACTTTGTAGTTTTGAAAAAAGAACTACAAAACTATGCATTTCAAATACTCGTAACTTTCAAGGACTTTTGGGCCATTTCAAATTAACACTCACAGTGCTTTTTTAAACTATAAAAAACTAAAATGCTTATACGGAAGCATGTTAGTACACTTTTGTAGGCAAAACTTGGTTTTTGTGCCCATCGTCGTGCATTGTACTGTTCGCTGAGCTCAGAAGTATATGTCAAGAGAGTTGAAAGAAACCATAACCGCCTTGCTGCCAAACTCAAGTCACGAACGAAAACATAAGTGTTTCAATGCAAAAAGTTATAGAGAGAACTGGCATAGTTTACGCTGGGTGCCAGAAGTAAGCCCTTGCGCCAGTTTGTACGCGCCTTTGTTTACCTGTACAATCGTCCTAACAACACTGAAACTCATATTAGACCAAATTTGTAGATCAAGTTTTAAATTAAAATCACTCTCAGGCTCAGGTTGAGAACAATAAAATATTTAGTTATCTGTGTGTTTTACTATGTGTATAGAAATATAAGCATTTTTGGCACTGAAAGTAATAGGTTGAGTTTTCGGCGAAAAATTGAAGAACAACATGGGCCGTGGCCAAAACTATCTGGTTCTTGGTTAGAAAAGATGCTCCAGTGTTTATAATTCCCTTGCGAAAAATATCCTTGATAGATTCGCTATTTTTGATAAAAAGAAAATCAACAAAGGTTGCGTCCATGTCCATTGTCGAAGCAAAACTTAACGCTCTACTTTGAATTCTTAATCTGTAATTATTCAAAACTGTTTAACAAAAAATTGGAATAGAATCAATATTTTTTCAACAGGGTAAAATAACTTCAAGGTGGTTTTTCTGATCTACCTATGGCTGCGATGTGATCTTGGTTGGTAACTGAGACATTAGATCTACACTCAGGTCGTAAGGCTCTAGTCAACTGAAGGCTTTCCACTCGTTTTTCTTTTCTTTTTTCTTTGTTTTTTTTTTGTCGTAGCCGTTATCAACACATTTCATCGTATCGCTTTGTAGCATGCGCTGTTAAGACAAGTTAACGGATGTGTGAATGATCACAGGGTCGCGTGAAATAAAGAAGCTGAATGTATCGACGACTTGGGAAATGATTCCATTGTTTAATTATAATTATAATTATAATACATCGCGTAAGTCTTAATGTTTTTAAAATATCTCCAGTGCTGTAGCCAGACCGGATACGAAACACGAAAATGTTTCTTTTTTCAGATATTTTCCCCAAACCAAGTCAAAACTAGGCAGAAAAAATTAAGGCGTGCCTCCTACTGGTCTGCGGTAGTGATCCCCAGACAAGAAAACTCCAGATATAAAGAAGCCGATTTAACGCTATCAAGTGACTAAACAAGTTTCTGCACTTGGTTTTAGGTATATGTTTTGATGTCAAGCGGATACAGTACAAAAATTGTTTTAAAATAGTTAACAATAGAGTATAGTTTGTGCCAAGTTTGGCTCATTTAATTTCGCTTTTGAGATATATGCCAACGGGGAGTCGGGTCCAGGACTGACGGGATACGAACGGCATTCAAGTAGTATTTACCAGCAACAGCGGACTTTCGTGAAACAAAGATTTAGTGCCTTGGTAATTCTAAAAGTCTATATTCACAACTTTCGAACATTTCCAATGTCCTTCTTCAGGCGGTGTAACTGTACATGGAAAATGCCGTGAATAAGATCGAGTTACTTAAGTCTAAATGATATTACTTGAAAAACAATATAATTGAAGTACTTACAAATAATAATACTTGATTATTCTCTCTCTCTCTCTCTCTCTCTCTCTCTCTCTCTCTCTCTCTCTCTC
>JAOEHT020315848.1:0-10114 GCA_025448195.2 Parazoanthus atlanticus | reverse complement strand
AAGAGGGGGGAGGGGCGAAATGGCATCTGTACTCCAATACCATTTTTTCTGTTCTAATTTTTTTTTTCAAAATTGCCGACGAAAGAGGGGGCCCGTGCCCTGTCGGCCCCTCCCCTAAATCGGCTCCTGAAGAAGACTTGTTAAATAATGGATGTCGACATGATTCATGGGTGCCTTTGCTATTATTAATGGCCTCTACACACGGCCGATACCAGGGGTAAAAACCAATAGGTATTTGCTTGAGAATACGTTTTTGGGGAAGCGTGACCTTGTGTGTTGCGTCATACAACTGATTTACTTGTCACGCACGTAAGCATTAACTAACTTCAGGGAAAACTAGAGGTTGAAGAATAGCGCAATGTGAACAGCTGCTTTAGCACAAACACAACTTTGTTGCCAACCATAATTACCATATTTTTATCAAGAGAAATCTGCAATTTGTATTTTGTGTCATGCTCTGAAATTTCAAATCTACTTTCGCCACGTCCTGTCACCATATATTTTATATACTTGGGGAGGGGGAGGTGCGGCGAAAATTTGTTTGACATGACTCATAACTGCCTTTTTTATACTGGAGTTTTATTTCGTGACAACAAAACTCTTAGCACTTATGGGAATCTGGGTGTTATATGTTACAAAGCACATTTTTTATTTCCGAAGCAGAAACCTACGACCTGGCAACATACGACCTGACTGGACTTCTTTTGCTCTACACGATGTGTTTACATCCCATATTACCACTTAGTGTTTCCGGTGCAAACATTTCAGATACAGTAATGAACTTTTATAGGACTATACGCTTTCAAAATACTTTATATTTGTACTATTTATGGAAGAATCGGTTTCCAAACCCATTCGTGGCATCTAGGCATTGATTTGCTAAAGACGTTCTTATTTTTCTAAAGTTTTATCTGGAAAGCCAGGATATTGGTCTGTTTCTGGGAGTATTCATTAGCTCCAAGATATCACAAGTTCGGCTCTTACCGTCATGATAAATGTTTTAGAACATAGTAAACAATAAAGCAAAATTAATGGCTGAAGAGTAAGGAAAACTTGCTCGAGACATAATTGAGCCGAATTTTTAGTACAGACACAGGATTACACAGATTTTTGAAAGATTACTGCACCTACTTTATTGCAAAGACTTTTTAACTCGGACAAAATAATTACCCAAACCCGCAAGGCATTCTGGGTGACGTAAATTTTTAAGCAGTGCCATGATTGCATTTTTTGATTGTTAGAGAAAATATGTTCGATATAAAAATAGGCTTGAAAATTTTTTGACTGATCCACTGATATTTACGTACAAAGCAGATGTTGAATTAAATTAAATTAAAATATTAAATTAAATTAAAGATTTAAGAAGGAAATGAGCGAACTTATATTTCAAATTTTGAAAAAGCAGAACAGTTATATAGACACAAAAACTTTCATAAAAGAAATGAAAAAAATCTCTGTATAACCTCATTTGATTTACCATGGGCTTGAGATCTCGTTAGTTTTGATTATAAAAATATTTTAAGCTTTTTCCTTTTTTACGCGTTATTTTTCTGAATTCGTGCTATTTATCAATATTCATTATATGTAAATGTAAACACGTCCCTATACTACCTGCCTCGATTAGCTTTGCTAAAAGCAGGTAGTCTACGTTGTAATATTGTTTTGATATTTTTATTAAAAGATTCGTTGTCAATTAAAAGGGAAATTGAAGTAAAAAAAAAGACCATTCACGAAGAAGTGGCAAAGTTCCATTTCGCTGCTGTTTTTCATGCAAGAGGGATTTAATTTGCTTAAATCAGGTTTTGAGATATGACAGAAAATTTGTTGTGGTTGATGACGTCATCACTTTCCATATATGGAATTTGAACATTAAGCTCGACGTATTCGTCCTGAAGAACACAGCAACAAATAGTACAGTTGTTCAGCAAAAAGAAAGATTGATAAAAGTATGAAGTGATTATTTTAGTCAGTCTACTAAACTCCTATTTCACTATGACGTCACAGGCTGTATAAATTATTCTACATTGAAACTTAGTTTTCTTGTCAATATACCCTAAGGCTTGAACATGCGTAAAGCCATGATCCCGAAGCGTTACTTTCCATATAAGGAAGGCGATGACATCGCCAATTACACCAAACATTCTCCCTGCTCTAAGAAATATATTCTCGGTAAAATAAAATATCTTGGCGTAAGAATATATTGTATAAACGGTGTTTATGTTTACCTTAGCAACCAGTCTCCTTAGCAACAATGTTTTTATTCGGTGCTTAATGATAAATTAGAGAACGGTTACTCATACATGCACATGTGTATATAAGAATAATTATATGTACAATAATTTTATGGGATGCTGAATCGACAGTTCAAATTATAAATTAAGGTTACTTAAGATAATTGTATTGGTAAAATTGTATAAACCTTTTTTTAACGTTATATCTAAATATTTTTCGACGAGTAAAATCTGTATTTATGAAGTAATAAACTGTAACAATGAAGTATTGTCATTTTATATTGTCTCAGATTCTGGGAGCTGATATAATAGAAGCTTACATACCCATAATGTCGCTCTTCTACGCATCAAGTCAGGTCAGAGCATGCGTAGGCTGTAATCAGATCCTCGTAGGCAAATGCCAAAAGTTGATTATTCGACAACATGCTGGCAATTATGGGACGTTACTGTTGGTTTATCTTAAGTTTTGTTCGAAACAAAAAATGTTTATTAAAAAGGTCACCCTTTTGGAGGTATGAAGAAACCTACCACATTATATTTACTGGAAATTAAGTTTTCAAAACATTGGTTTGGGAAAGCGTCACAGTGTTCGTGGAATGAAACAAGCGTAACCACACAGATATAGCATTATAAAACCCTTTCTTCTTTTCAGTTACTGTTCACAAACAGTCTACATGTAGACAAAATATTTTAATACTTCTATATGTAAACAGAGAATAGTATCGAATTTGTTGATATACAGATTCCCCTTTTCAAATCTTCGTCTGGAAAAAGAACACTCTTGGAACACTCGAGTACATAGGTGTAAACGTCTGGAGTAGTTTGGACAGTGAATTGAAGAATGCCTCTTCACTTTCTACCTTTAAGAAAAAAACTCAAGAAAGCAATGCGTTCTTAACTCTCAATCTTAAATTCTAAAGCGGATTTTTAAAACCAATCAATTTGTTTTTATTAGACATTTTATAGTAATCTAAGCACTTTATCAAATTGATACTTTTCAGACTGGAGGGCGGGCGCAACGCGCCCGCGCCAACTTTGAAAGTTCGTAACTTTTAGAGTATTCAAGATATTCGATCTAGGTTTTTGGACTTTTCCTCAAGTTTATCGGGTAACATAATGATGTGGTTAATTTTTGTGATTGGGACAGTGGGTTGCCATGGTAATTACATTCTGAAAGGCAGTTTTAGCCCAGTTTGGCCATTTGCTGTTTCTTGCCGGTTTTCTTGGCTTTAAAACTTGAATTGTGTGAATCTATATGATGTTAACCACTACTAAGGTGTTCTATGACGTCACAATTGCGCAATAGTGCCGCAGCGAAAAATCCAAGATGGCGACAGAATGACGTCACGATGACGCCATGATCATTAATTGAACTTTAGATGTTGATATTTTTGGTTGTGAGTTTTAGTCAATGTTTATTTAAATTCCATCAGAACTGTACAAGCAAATGCAGGTGTCAATCTTGACCAAGAAGCCCCTCCCCCACACCCTCAGTTAGCAATTACCAACTTCAAGCGTTTTTTCATTGAACCATGATTTTGCCTGTATATTGTGGTATTAGGCTGCCCCAAGGTGGTGTTAAAATGTAAAATTTGAAACAAACATAACACAAAGAAACTATATGAAAAAGTCAACTTTTTACACATATTACGAAATATTCCAGTAGGTGTCCGTTTGGGATGCCTGTGCATCACTATATGTCAGATGCCAGGCTGGTTTGAGGCTTTCGTCGACCGAACAGTGGATCGATCGATCGATCGATCGACCGACCGACCGACCGACCAAACGATGGCCGTTTGGTGCTTTCCTTTTTCACAATCCAAATACGGATTTCACAATCTGGATTTGGATTTCACGTTCCATAATTTAGATTTTTGAAAATCCGTTCCTGGATTGTAATCGAGTACAGCAAACGCCGAGGATCCAGGGGCAAAAAATTGCGAAGTTTCCTTGGCAAATTAGTGCAACAAATTCAGCTGATCAAGAAGGTCATTGAATGTTTGATACAACAAGGGTTCAGTTTGAAACCAGTGGTGGTCACGCAATGCCACTTTTAAAATAGTTTGAAACTATTAAAATAGTTTCACTATCTGTTGACAACAGTCTTACCCTTGAAAATCGTAATGAAGTTAAAGATACCATTTGTATCGAGTGCTTGTAAGAAAAGAACATCCAGAGACCAAGTTTCTCTCTCAACTTGATGCGATATAGACATTTGCTACTCCTTATTGACCATTCTGATCTATAACTGCGGCTCGGAAACGATCGAGAGACGAATTCGTGATGTTTTAATACGCAAGAGCTATTTGACACTTTCGATCACAAGGCAGACCCAAACTGTTTTTATTTAGGTTTTGCATTGCCTCAAACTACATAGTTTTCATAAATCTACTCTATTGTTTATGAAGGCATTGGAAAAACTGATGGTTTTAAATACTCATTTAAGCGTCGTACAATCGTGAGGTTAATCTTACCAGCAAAACTTTTTGTAAAAATATTTAGAACATGCTGAAAAGTACATGTATTATTGTAAGCTGAAGAAATTTTTCGAGTCTCTGAAAACAAGTGAGTGATGCTGGCTCAAACTCGTTATCATCATGATAAAGGAAAGCGTGGAAGGAGCAATTTCAGTTCCCCGGATTTAATTTTGTGGCAGACAAAGTCAATCTTTGTTCTTCTCACTTTAGGGAAGGGAGGGGGCCTTGCTTCTGACAATTCTATATAAAACATGTTATATAAAAGTATTACCTTTTAGGAGAGTAGTTTTTCAGCTTGCACTCATAAGAAATACGACTAGCTTTGAATGCCATAACACTTGAGTTAGCTGCATGGGTTAGGTTTCATACTGCACTTTGCTCTTTCCCCTCACGGTAGAAAACCATTGTTCATGTGCTTTGGATGGAAGTTAAAACGACAAAATGGAGGATACACACAAGTAAAATTCCCAGAAGGTGGAATCAGGCGCCATCCATACAAGGAAGGAATCTCATTAGATGAGACAAAGCGGGAAGCTGTATCACTGAACACCGAAGAGGACTATAAGAATTCTAAAGTTGGTAATTTCAAAGGTGAAGAAATTAACAAGGATTCAGCCCCATTTGTGCCTGATGAATATTTGAAAAAAAACCGGGTTGTTTGCCTCAAGAGTGAGATTTTATTTACTGACAAGTACAAAATATCTGAAGGAAGATCCTGAAGAAGAAACAATGGTGGAATACTCTGGAGAAGAAAAGGATGATGACAATGAAGGGAGCGAGGTTGGTGTGAGCATGCACTGAAAGTGAATTATCAGGTACGAATCAAATGCTAAAGGCTGCAGCAAGGCTGTGTGTGTCAGGTCTACAGGAGCAGCACAAGTTGAGGATTACACTTATATCACAGGATTTCTCAAAGTACTCTGGGCAAAGCAGTGTAAGCATTGTAAGTGGGTGGGACAATGCATATGATTTGAGATCTGTAGAGTTTATAGAAGAAACGGAAAATAGTTATGACCCTTTGACAGATGACTATACAGTCGCTACTGTAATAGTTAACGAGGAAGTGTTTTTAGACTTCTCCATAAATGCTGATAACGAAGAGTACTACCACACAAAGGAACATGTCAGGCCTGAGGACGACCCTGTTATTCTCCACGGGCCAGATGAAATTAATGGATATGAAGGAGAAAGTCTTTTCGTCAGTGTGTTAACTAATGTTCACAATGAACTGGCCGTAATGTACACTTGGTTTCGAAATGGGAGTGTTGTAAGTAAGAACATAATCAGTGCTTAATCAAGATTCAGAGTGCAGGAAATGCCATTGCACAGTACTTTGGGGAGAGAAGGTAATGATTTTTTCGTCCTTTGTTGTTACTGCTGATGAGGGGTCAAGTTTAGGCAGTGGAAAAAGCCATGGGAAAGAGAGCCATGAGAAGTAAGTAAAGCTGTGGATAGTTCTCCTGGTAAAATTAAATAACATATACCATATACATTGAAAGTTTTGCAATTACGAAATAAGTTATTTGGATTTTTAGATTTTAAAATTGGCAGAGCTTAATTTTTGCGATTTGTTGGAAGGTCACACTTTTTCTCCAGTGATTTTTTTTGTGCATGTTTTCAGCGATTCTAGCAAAACGAATCTTTAACCATATGTAATTAATGAAACTTGCGAGGAGTTTGTTGACATACAATACAATGCTTTATTAATGTGTTATACACTTAGCTGCTAGGTATAAACTTAGCTACTAGTTTGCAGGTGTAACACAAAATAAAATAAAAATGCTAAGTTTAATTTAGGGCTTAGCAATATTAGTTAAGAAATTTTAAAAATTAAAATAGTTTAAAATTACAAATCTACAAATTTGCTTAAAATACTATTTACATGTTACAAGATATTAGAACGTTTTCCTGATTTTTATAAAAAGTTAAAACTATAAATCTAAAAACTGAGCTAAAACTACTAATCTTCGAGTTACAAGATATTAAAATGTTTATAATTTTCCAGTAACTACAGTCCAGTTAACTCGATATGCTTTATTTTTCTTTTAAACGACCGGTAATTGTTGACATCTTTTATTGTTGTTGTGTTACTAACCTGGAACTGCTGACTCACTGTAATTGCCAGTCACAGACCTAAATGCAATCACCTTGTCTTAATGTTATAGCTTAGATTTTGCTCAAAGTTCCATCAATTATTAGGCCAAAGAATGGCACATTGATTTTGGAGAGTATTTTTTCATAAGGATAAATTCTTTGTGAAATCACGAAAACCGGCAAAAAATTGCAAAAAAGGTAATTAATTAAACACAATGAAATTGTCGCCCAGACAGTGTTCATATTTAAACCAGTCAGGCTCCTTATTTTGACCCCTGTCAGTTTTCTTTGACAGAAATATTACACAGTAAATGATTCTTCAGTCATAAGGGAGATGTATGTTTTGTTAAGACAGTTAAGATGCTCAAAGGTTCAAAGGTTTATTGTTTCCACATTTTGCAAAGTACAAACGATAAAAGTTCAATGTAAGTGGTGGGTGCAAGGGTGACAACACTTATAGGGTTAACAGAAGTGCCCCAATGAAAAAGGAAAATATAGTTCGAAACAAATTCAAAGATAGCATTAATATGTATAATCAGAATAAATGTAATGAAATGTGTATATATCTATGGATAGGAATATATAGACGTGCAAGAAATAGACTTTAGAAAAAAATAGAAAAAGGTAATAATATATAGCTATAGTCATCTCAATCAAATGAAATGACTATAGCTATATATCTCAGTGTTTGTTAGTTGACCTAAAAATTGTTAGTGACAGGGACAAAATCGAGATATCTCTAAACCAAGAGTTATTTCTAATACTAAAAATATAAAAGTCGTCCATATATAATCATCTGTACTTTATTCCTTTTAAGTGATAAAGTGTTCAAGGAAGGAGGTAGTTTTATCCGGGAGATTCAGTTTGAAAGCCTGAATGTGGAAATTAGAAATGTCATAGGCCAGGGGGCATATGGTATTGTCTACAGAGGAACCTGGGTTGGAACGAGAGAGACTCAAACACCGTCACCCTCATGGGTTTCTCTTCTCGGAGGAAGGATGTTGCTTTAGTTACCGAGCTTGTGATTGGCTATTCAATGCCGTATTACATTGATGAGGAGAGATTACACTTTCAGATGAAGAAAAAACTGTTGTTATTTATGATGTCTTCATGGGTACTGCATAACTGCATGAGGTGTCGCTGGTCCATTGTGATGTCGAACCTGGAAATATCTTGATAAGTAACCAAATCCACGCCAAAGTCTTTGACTTCGCCATGGAGAAACTAAAGCAGAATTAGCTGTAACTGGAAGTGTTACTCTAGATGGTTCTTTGCACGGCACAATCACATTCCTCCCACTAGAGTGTTTACTCCATAACAGGCGTTCCACCTTTAGCTCAGATATCTGGTCTTTGGGTATCGCATTGGTCGAATTCTTCACTCTTGGTATTGCCTGGGAAGACATATTCTCCGATTCAGCAGAGTGGGCTAGAGAAACTAAAGCAAGCCATGGAATCTCAGAGACTAGGAAATCCCTTGTAGATAAGTGTCTCCAATACAATCCTTCTGATCGAGCAGAAGCTAAAGACCATGTTGCATTCCATTTGTAAGAATCTATAAAGCGTGTGCTTTTCCTTTCATCACTTTTTCATCAGTGAATAGACGTAAAAAAGAATCTTTGGCATCTAAGTTGGTCCTGTCTTCACAAAAAAATCATTTGCTTAAGAGTTAACTGAGCCAACCAGATCTCTTCTTGCAAATTTCGAATGTACATTTAAATTTAACCAACACCGTTACAGACTACCAAAATCACAGTAAACGATTTTTGGTTTGCCATTTTTCATCTTTCTCCTTACCTAGCTGGCTGTTTGAGAACTTCAAAGTTGATAAAAACTGTTCTTTATGTTGCTTAAAATCTACTTCGATTTGGAGTTCTACAGGAAAAAAACTCGCAAAACTGTCAACTGCTTTTGACGTGTATCATCTTGTCATGTTTTTCAATGTTGTTTGTTACGCTGGTAATCTCTTTCGATCTCATTTTAAGGGTCATGCTACTTTTTCCCCCTTACTTAAGCACTTGCTGATGGAAATCTGGTTGGCTTATACACAACTTTAATTTCTCGCTGTGTTCAAAGATTTTTTTGTTCCTTAAATCAATTTTATTGACATAACAATCGCGAGGAACATGACAATCTCTTCCCTTGTTTTGAAAACAGAATGATATGCATTTGATTTACTTACAGAATATTGCTCTCTACATCTATACATCTGTTTTTAATGATACATACACATTATCAGCCAGACGTTTTTGCTATGTATTTTTGTCTTTGTATATTACAAAACCATGTTAAGTTCGAGAGACAAACTCTGTCTCTTCAGCTCCTTGTGGCGTGATAAAGTAATCAGTTGAGCCATTATGTCACTTACTCAAAACGGCAGCAACCCTGAATATGGTGTGAGTCGTTAACAACTAAAAACGAACCCATAATTACCCACTTGCAAAGCCAGAAAGGCCCTGCAAATAGTTTAAAAAAGAAAGTAAAAACTATTATAATGTTAGAGTATGGCAGAAATTTACATGTAGCAGTGTTTTGTCATTTGATTTAAAACAAGAGCAATTTTAAAAAAATCTCCAATGAGGATTTGCAACCACTGATGTTTCTGTCAACAGTAGATTTAATAACGTTCAAACAGAGTTTTCGAGGTAGAATGTTTTGAAGACAAACGTTTTGTACCAAGCAATACAGTATACATGCAATCAGTATACTGAATATATTAATGCATTGTCACTCTCATGTGGCTGATGAGATGTTACTGTTTTAGAAGTTGTGTTCTTCTTCCAGCCAACCATTTTACACAAAGATTAGTACTAAAGTTATGCCAAGTCACTATTAGGTTCACGAAACTATGTGTATTTATGGTGTCCCAGGAAGCTTAAGTCATTTTGGCGATAATCTATGAGAACCACATTATGTCCTCATAAACATAATATCATGAAAACTAATTTACTGTTAGATTGAAAACTATTGTCATTTGATAAGAGCCGACAGGAGTTTTCATTTTGCAATGTAATAATCATGATTATAGTGATGTAAGTTGTTGTTTTGAAAGTCTTACAAATTGTGACATTCGTGTAAATAACAATGCTATACCCAACGAAAATACAAAGATGAATGCAAAGGAAAAACTATTTAAAGTAAAAGTTCATTTCCTGGAAGAAAAGCGTATATTGAAAATCATCAATTTAAAGTGACTTTGATTTAATGATACATGTAACCGAGATTACATTACTCAACTATTCAAAATTCTAATTATTTAAATTTGTTCACGTAAAACAGTAGATTCGCTTTTTTCAAGAGCTAGACACTTCTT
>JAOEHT020315760.1:0-10114 GCA_025448195.2 Parazoanthus atlanticus | reverse complement strand
CGATAGGAGTAGGCTAATGCCGGTGTTGTGGACGGCCAATAATCCTTACATAGAGGGGTGGCCGTACAGGGAAATAAGTGAGGAAAAGAAAGCAAAAGTTAATTTGCATAATTTTCACCGATGGTGTCATCGATGCTGACGTCATCTAATTCGTGTCAAAACACCCGCCCATTATAATCTAGCTACTTTATTTGGCGAGTCCAACCCACTGGTTATTATGAACCAGAAAGGAACGATTCATATCTACCTCGCTTGAAGGGCCCTTGGGCAGCTTCGTTCAGAGGTGGGGCTGCAAATAAATCTCTCTAAATCCAGTTCTAAATTGTTTGGCGAGTCCCACGGGACCCTGTGGTAATTGTAAACACAAAAGGAACCGTTAATACTGACCTTACTTCTTTAAAAGTTCTTAAGCTGCTTTGCTAAGAGGTTGGGCTGCTAATAAGGCGCGAAAAATTATTCTCTCCAAATCCAATTCTAACACGTTTGGCGAGTCTCAAGAAGAAACACTTGTAATTATAAACGCAAAGGAAACGGTTAATATTGACCTTACTTTAAAAGTTGTTAGGCAGCTTTGCTCAGGGGTTGAGGTGTAAAAATGGCGCGAAAAGCGATTCTCTCCAAATACAATTCTAACACGTTTGGGGACTACCACAGGACTTGTTGGTATTAAAAAAAGGATACAAATTAATATTGAACTTACTTTATAAGTCCTTCGCAAGTTTTTCTCAGGGGTGGGACTGCAAATTAAATCCAAATTGTGATTCTCTCTAAATCCAATTCGAACGCGTTTGGGAAGTCCAACGGGACCCGCTACCGGTAGTTACAAACGCAAATAGTAATTTGTAAGTTTTACCTCCAACAGCAAAAGTACATACCTTAACGAAAAACTTTGACATACTGTCGTTGGGTGCGTACAAATTAACAAGTGCAATTTTTTCCTTCTGCAACAATATCGGCAAACATAATTCTTCCGTTGTTGTCGCAGTGGTATTTTATAACTTTCAGATCAAAATTGTTTTTCAATACTATGCAGGTTCCTCTACTGTTAGCGCTGCCATGGCTGAATATAATCCCTATTCCCTTCGCCAGTATTTCTCAAAAAGTTCCTCTGAGTGAGATTCTTATAATAACAAAATGGACGAATATTTTTTCCTTCAAAATGGAACACTTGTCTACGTTTATCCTTGTTACTCAGGCTTTTACAATTTAGGGTGAATATTCCTAACAAGTTTTGATCGTTTGCCATTTCTTTCCTAAATTTTTGAAACTACTGCGAACAGCCTCATTGCCAAAACTGGCGTAAGCATGGGATTAATAGCTAGAGTAAACAAGAAATATTTCAGATTGCAGAAACATATGTATATGAAGTAAGAACACAGACGATACAACAAAAGGTTACATACGTAAACACGTGTACAAACGATACAATAAAACACAAAACATGACACAAAATACGCGGACAAGCAAAAGTGCGAATTTTTTCTCTGGTTGCATGGTCGAGCTGCGAATACCGAGGACAAAATGTCCCAAAAGTGTTTCCATAACTAAAAATAAATCTGAACTACTTTCATTTGTTATGCTAATACATTGAAAATTATACTTTAGAAGTAAATTTTCAGTTTCTTCGCGGCAAATGATGACCCAAATGACAGAAAACCTCGATGGAAGAAAAAGAAGTGTATAAATAAAAAATTTCCCATTTATATAAAACAAAATAAGACAGACCTTCAATAAATTTCTCTCAAAAATTTACAACTAATACCATCCATTTGCTACATTCAAGACATCTATAGTTTTTATAGTGCTGCTCCACATAATTTTTTGCCTCATATCACTGTACTTAACTGAAGGCCTGCCCGTCGATGATCGTTCTAAAGGAGAAAAGCAATTTTTTCCATTCTTTCTAGCCTCCGCCAGCTTTGGCATCTGGCGCTTTCTTAATTTCATATCTCTCTTCGGTAGGTCAGGTCGAATACTAAAGCCCGGTTCTTTAGATAAACTCTTTCTCAGCCCCGTGATCTTTTCTACCTCTGGGTACTTAAGGAACCTAGCGATAATAGTCTTGCCTTGTTTGTCCAAAAGCTGAATCCATATTATATTTCTCTATTATTTGTTTTTCGTATATTTATTCTGCTTCCAGTGTATAACAAAACTTAAAACACTGCATGACTTTTTCCAAAAACACAAGGTAAAAGGTTATTTGTAATGAAAAAAAAAACATTTTGATGCTACTAGCACATCTTCTGCGTTCAAAAAGCAATTGACCAAAATCATTAGTATAACAACTGAAGAAAAATAAAACTAGGAAAGAGGGATCGCTGAGGTTTTACATACCATCAACATCTCAGTTATAAATGCCAAAACAACAACTAGTTGAGCTGTAAAGAAAAGTAAGAGGTTTACTAAAATAAGCACAAAATATTTTGATTTGACAACTTTGATTCAGTTTGGGTGATGTAAGCCCCACTCGGCCTGCTGGGGGTTAAACAAGTCAAACAATAACACTAAATATTACAACCAACCTGTTCAACCTGCTGAACTTTGCATAACCCTGGTGTAACGTCTTCAAATGTGTTTAACTAACCTCGGAAAACAGCCTAATCATTACTTTGAAGAATACTGAGTAAAATACTAACAAAAACCATCTGTTTTAATGTTGGCTTTTACTTAACAAAAAGGCAGTGTCCAAATTCACATTGCCATATCACAAAAAAAGATTACATTGAAATCTTAAACTTGATAGCACAGCATAAACTACTTTTGAATTACTGTTCTATTTGTTATAGGTGTGTTTTATTAATGTATTAGTTGTTCTTACTCTTAATTTGATCTTGTTGATTTCCGTGGAGGAAACTATCTGTGGAATTAAAACTCGTGTCGGTGGATCAAAGCAAAGTCAGAAAATAAAATAATACAGAATAATTTGAAGTATAATTATTTATATGTCTTATATTAAGAAATCCTTATACAGTTGCCGCTTTATAGCTGAAGGAGCTATCGAAGTTGTTTAAAACTCTGCCGTGGTTTACTGATAAGCCGACAACGATGTTGTATTTGTCAGTATCGAAGACTTAAGCACATGTAAAGATGAATTAAAATGTTTTTATTGAGCCGGTAATATAATTGTTGTTAATTTAGACGATATCCTTAGAACTAGAAGCACACATTGTAGTACGTGTAGAGCATCGTGTTAACCACGTGACTGTTGTTCACATACAAACGACTGAAAGTTGATTTACATAAGTTGCAATGGTCTGAAAAATACTAGGCAACTCAACAATTCTAATTGTCTGAAACTAAAATTTATATTTTCACAATTGCTTTTGAGTAATACTATAGATGTCCTTGCTTTTTCAATTGAAATTAAATTGAGACGTGCAGCCTGCAATAGTTTTTAATGTATTTCATTTCTTAACATTCACAAAAAAACAAACAATTGGAGAACAATTTGTGTGCATTTTCGATGTTTATGTTGTCACAACTAGTCAGTTACAGAAGGTATCGCCCCTTCAACAAACTCACCAAGTGAAGAGGAATTTCCTTGTATCACTCTGGACAGCAAAGTAAAATACTTCGCTTGCAGAAGAAAAAGAGTGGAAAAGACCTCATTGATTGATGGATAATTTTTTCCTTCAAATTGGTTTCTTGCTATTGAACTTTATGTATGTACACTACAAGTCGACTTAAGGTAAATTAAGAGCAACAAAATTTTCCGTCCTCCGTACTTAATAATGTATCACAGATTATTGACCTGGTTCTACAAGTTAGCACATCCTTGAACTTGTTTGATCCTCAAAGCTACTCTACCTGCAGCAATTCCTTGTCTGTGTACAATAGAAAACAGAAAATATCTGAACCAACTTATAACCTGCTAGAATGTCTCTTTTGCAAGCTTTTGGAATGTGACATAGCCTTTCGAACTTGCTAACCTTTTGTAATCTTTGTAGTTGGTGTTTTACACTCTTGCGAAAGAAAGTAAATTAATATCAGCTTCTTTTTTGTTGCAGTTTGTTTTCTATCTCTAATGGTGAAGAAATAGATAAAAATGAATTGATTAGACATTTCCAGAAAATTCAAGTCAAACGTTTAAAAGAAAGTTGTAAGGGATATGGTCATCATATATTGCCGTGGGATGGTTTGGAGGCATTTTGTCGGAACACCTTAGTCTTAGCCGACTCCCTCGTAATAATAATCGTGGCCGATCTCTCCTTCCATCTTTCTGAAAACCATGTTATCCACTTGAATACTCCAGTCTCCCCCTCCCTCGCCCCCACCTATCTCCCTCCCAAAGTAAATAAACAATGACCGGAAGTGTGTTATTATATGTACGGCACGAAAGTTTATTAGCAAAAATTATCTACAGTTGTATTACACTCTTGTGTTGAAATTTACTGTATGTTTTAGAAATCTTTCCAAGAAAAGATTTTAATGACATTATCGATTCAATTCGAAATAGAAGAATAATGTTGTGGTCTGCCCTAATGGAGATTTGTGAACCATTAGAGCCTTTGACACGATGGGTCACACAGTCATGTCGTGTCAAGGGTTAATCATATTGTATCTGAAAGTCAAAAGAAATGAACCCGGTTCACTTAACACAGCCGTGCTAAGAAGCTATAAGAACCCATTCAGTTGTACTTCATTCATTCGGAGCAACTGAATAACATCACGCCAAGCAAATAGAATCAGGTTGAACAAAAGTCAGGTGAAATCCAAAAAAACGTTAAGGTATTTAATATTCAAGAATGCCCTTGTCTCGTACTTAAAATTTGATTTAAGCAGAGTTTTTAGAAATGTAGGTGCTTGAAACTAGTAATGTTACGCTTCTTGTATGTGTGTGTGTGTTTTTTTGTCTTCATATGTAACTATCATTGATTGAAAAATAGGCATCTGAAGGACTATGTTTCAAACGATATAAGTTAATAAGACTATCGTATATAATTCCCACAAATACTTAATTGCGGAAAGAAGATGGAAGCATTACGGAGAAAGTAAAAATACCTTACCCAAATGGGTCTGAGAATAGCCGGAGTATGTCAAGGGAATTACAAATGATATTAATATATTTTTTGCTTTACAGTATCCAAATTATACTGCTTATTTAACAGAACCAGCCTCAGGATGGCTCGCAATTCTTTGTTCCTCGCCGTACTGTTGCTGTCTTTGGCAATGAAAGGTGAGTTGTTGATCAAACTGTCTTATTATTTCTAGACCATTTCTCCATTATGTTGATATTCTGTCGATTTCTTAGCAACTACAGGCTAGAAATGAATTATAATGTCCACGTACACCCTGCACATCTTACAAATTATTTTCACACTTTACAACAAAATTATTTAACACGGTTAATTAAGTGGTATGAAAGTCCATAAAACTGCTTGATGATTAATGTAAAAACAAGTCGTACTTTTCATTTATAAACTGGCTTGACTGTAAACTTTATTAAGTTCAGAAATTTCTTCAGTGTTAGATGCATGTCGGCTGATTTTCAGAACAAAAGTTTTAAGTTGTTGTAAGTGTTAATTGGAAAGATCGCGCTCGCTTTTTAAATTGTTTTTTACCCTTTATGTCAAATTTAGGAATACTTGCAGATGGAATTGCTATAATACGTAAGACCAGAGAGTCTTCACCAATATTTATTGGTTCTTTTAATCAACAAAACTACTTGTTTGGGTTTATTACGGCCAAAGGTGTGTAACTAGTGACGAAAAAGTTTGGAAGCTTTCTTCAAGTTTAGAAAACGTTAAAGACGCAAGCAGTTGTGCTGTTTGACAAATTGCCAAAAGCATTTGCACAACTGTACCTTGATTGTGAACACATCTTTTGACATTAATTAGATGACGTAATCACTGATGACGTCATCATGGTAGGTTATGAAAGTTGTTAAATTTTTGTTAACTTTTTGAAATTTGTAACTTTTTTTGTTAAAAATGATTGTAAACTTGTGATTTGTTTCTTTCTTCTAGTTATTTCTTAGTTTCAGCCTATAAGAAAATGTTTTCTTACTATTTTCAATAATATATCTTACAACTAATTAAAATCACGAAAGTCAAAAATCCAAGATGGCGGCCGAAAATCAAAGACGGCGGCCATTTTGAATTTTTCCATTTGTTACCATGAAGATTGCAGCCAATTAATTGACCAGTTTTTGTATGGAAGTCAATAAGTGGATCATGTACTAATTGCATGCCAAAACTCATGCGCTAATTCTAAACCGCTTGGAAAATCATTGGGGTGGGGAGATGACATCTGCCCCAAGTCAAGCATTGAATTTCGTGTTCGGCAAAGTAGTTGGGGTTAAAAGCTGCCATATACATATTATTCCAATTCTAGCTATCGCTTGCACACTTAGTATTTGGCACAATTAACTCACTTTAATACATCAATTTACATACCGAATATCTCGTGCATTGCTATAATTTGCTTGAAATTGTTAATAACTTCGAGGGGACAGCGTTAAAACGAAAAAAAATGTTTTTAAAAGTGGTGATGGTTAACAACTTTTTCATTATACTCCAGGTTTGGCGTTCGACGAATTCGACAGAAACTGTGTACTGGCCCACAACAAGTACAGGAAGATGCACGGTGTTGGCAGACTTTATTGGTCCGAGACGTTAGCAGCCGATGCCCAAATATGGGCTGAAAACCTTGCACAAAATGGCATGATTGAAAACGACAAATCTCTGGAAGGCTCCATACAAAGCGAAACTATCTACTCGTTAAAACCCGCCAAGCCCAAATGTCAGGGGGCTAAATCATCAGAGTGTACAAGCTGCAGCGAAATTGTGGCGATGTTTTACAACGAAGGACAGAATTACGATTTCGACACAGGAATGGCAATTGACACCAAAAATCCTATTGACCGCTTTGCACGAGTAAGTTTATAACATCACCTTATAGGGTGATTAGTCAGAAGAAAGTCTTGCAAACCGTAAAAGATGCTATTTCGTATAGTATCACTATCTAAAAGTAGAATATTACTTGTCTTTCGAATCCAACTTAAAATCTAACTTGCTGTTCAGTAAGTCAAATCCACTTTGTGAGTCTCCTTGTCCATAACCAACTGAATTAGTCTCCCAGTAAATTCAGCAGCGAGACCAATTTGACATCTTTGAATTAAATTTGTTGTAACGCCCAGGATTTTAGATTCCCACTACAAGCCATACCATGGATCCGAAAAACGGTCTTAAATCAATATTTTGCAAATATCAGCCATTCATAAAACTCATAAAGGAAATCATTCCACAATTACACGCAGACCATGCTTGTTGCCATTCTTTGTCTTAGAGCAACGAGACTTTGACGATTACAGCAGTACTTGTTTGCAAATAATCAGCTGCAGGCAGCTTTGCGTATAATGTTTATTACTTAGTATTTGCAAACAACCTGCAGCCGTAATCGGGAAAATGTGGGTGTTATTAACTATTACAATGGAATTTAAGGAATTTAAAGCATAGTTTTAAAACTATATTCAGTGAGCGTTGCTGAATACTATGACAGAATCTTAATAAATGTGTTTTGAGTTACTAAAATGAGCAGTAATTTTGTGAACGCATTCTGGAAAGATAAGAAAGGTCGCTAGACTCGTTTGTGAAATACTCTGTAAAATGTGTCAATAAAAAATACAGCAGCAATGTTTATTCACGTCCGGGAAGTCCTGAGCTTACTAAATAAGCAATAGAGTTATCCATTGCCAAATAGATGAATGATTTTTATCAAGGGAGGCTGTGTACCTCTATTCTTATATACCCATGTAGATACAGAACCAAACATTTGATGTTTGTTTTTTGCTTTTATGATTGACAGGTGGTGTGGAACAATACATTTGAGATGGGCCTTGCTACAGCTGTCTCCACAACTCATGGCCTGATAACTGTGGTGAGATACAATCCTGGTGGAGCACAAGGGCAACCAGATGATTTTAAGCGAAACATCTTCCGAATCCAGCAACGTAAGTACCAATGATGATCGTTATCCATTTGGAAATCAATAGTGATTCCTGCAATCTCATTGGTACCAAACAGCAGTGATTTCAGAATTAATTATATACATGAGAAAATTACTGGATACCTATTGGTTATGAGCAGTGTGGTTATTTTGTAACTCTGTGGAATAACGTGTAATTCTGTGCCGTTACAAATTCAATTTCTCAAGTCTGTTGGGATGAGAAACAATAGAAAGTCAATGTACCAATCAAAATACGGCTGCAAAGTAAACAGTTGACGTGCGCCAGCCGTTGCCTGGTTCAAAATCGCCTCTTATTTTAATTTTTTTCATGTATATGATTAACAAGTAATCATACTATTTTTCGTTCAGTTTGGAATTTATTTGCACTCGAGTCCCCGGGCTCACGCAATTTTGACGCACTTTGATAAACACTCTCGTGCAATTAACTCCAAACTGAACGAGAAATAGTATGACTACTGCTACTAAACGCACACATTTAATTTTGTAATTCTACTGACATGACAATATTAAACGACAATGACAACTACAACTAACAACAACACCGAAACAAAAATATCAATTACAAAGATAACAACAAGGACAATGACAACAACAACAATAACAACAGTTAATTAAGTGGTGATTAAACTTCGTGTCGTGCAATTCTGATCCGAAATGATAAGTGAATTAACTCATGCTATGCGGATTTGTACATAACTACATAAAACAGCTGCTACTCGCGTGTTCTTCCATGAACCTTGAGCTACCAGCAATGATTATCCAACTATTGGTTCATGTTTCATTGTAAAATGAGCCGCAGATGGCGCCCTTCGGACCTCCTAAAAATACGGGCCAATCAACAAATTTCGACCTAACTAAATATCCCAAAAAAAAAGCAAGATAGACATTAGTCACTGGAAGACCGGCTATATACATAACGATAATTCCCTAATTGTACCAGAATCATGTTATTTCAAAATATGTTATATGTTTTGTTCCATAAATTTTCTTGGTGGTTCGCATTGTACATTACGATTACATAGGCAGTTACCAAGCCTTGTTCCATTGTTTGGTTTTTTAACCCTCCGGAGTTTTGATTAATTAAGTGTCAGAGTCTTTGGAAACTACAACCGAAGAGCGGAAGGGTTCTGTGCCAATAGTCTTAAGTTAAGAACTGGTCATTTGGCATGTAAGCCATTTTGAAATCTTTAGTATTTTCATGACAACAATCAAACTTAATTGTCAGTGCAAAATATGTAAGCCATTTTGGATTTTTTGAAAATTTTACTTTTTGCAAAGTTTTTAAGTGGAAAAGAAGAAAGTTGAAACACTGCTCTCAAAAAATCCCTCTTTTTGCTTCAAACTCTAGTTTGCATTAAAAGATGTGTCCTAATTGAACTGCGGGTACGGTACCGCTTTTAAGTTTCATTTACTTGGATAAGGGGTCAGTATGTTAACCCAAAGCAAAACAAGATTTTAGAAACGGTGTTATTCAAGTTACTATTTTGATGTAAGGGAGTAGTCTATTTTTTAGAGGAGAGGATGACTTTGAGGAGGGGTTACAAAATTTTAAGGGCAGCTTAACCCTGTCCTACACCGGGAGGGGGGGGGGGAGTGCCCGCGCCAAATTCAAACCTCTCTAAAAAACGAACCGTTAAAGCTAGCACTCTAATGTCTTGGGACTTTTCCTAAAATTTATTAAGGAACAAATTTATGTGTTAAAGTTTTGTTTTTTATTCAACGTGTTTCCATGGTAACTAGTTTCTGTGTGAGGTGTCGGCGAAATTTTTCCTAAAATTGTCCTAAATTTTTCTCATAATGTAAGTTTTCTGATTTTTTTCTGTGAAACTATAGTTTTTACTAATTAAAGTTCATTCCAACAGTTTTCCACTAATTTTGAGTCATATAAGACCTTTTTTCGATGTCATGAAAAATCCGAAATTACGGCTTTATGACGTCAATTGACGTCATACGTCCACCAAAGATAATTCAAATTGCCTAGATTGAGAAGTTGTACATTTCCTCCAAGTTTCATTGTGTTCCCTATAATAGTTTACGAGCTACGGGCCGCGCGGGCACTTTCCGCTCCCCCCCCCCACTACTAAGGCAGAATGTATACCTTTATAAGACAAATATTTGACCCCCTGAAAACCCTACCCGCACATAC
>JAOEHT020315665.1:0-10115 GCA_025448195.2 Parazoanthus atlanticus | reverse complement strand
CGGAAACTGCCCCAGCTTCAGCGCGCTGGCTTTCGCGATTTCTTTTCCGCGGCTCGACGGATTCAAGAGAAAAAATAGGGACTACTCGTAGTCCAATAAAATTCTGAATAATTTCTTTCGTGTAGAGTAGACGACGTTTCATCCTTTCGGGCTAACTAAATTCCTCAGACTCATCGGCAATTCGTCTAAGGCGCTGTTAGCACGATGTCTGAACCAGGCCCCCCTCTTACCTGGTCTGTGTCCTATATTATAAGACTGATATTGGTAAAAAATTCCCTGTATTCTCACTTGCTTCCTCGTAGAGTTTCATTCTAACCAAAAAAAGGCATACAGGTGGCTGGTCTTTATGCTTATGCTTAATATCAAATAAAAATTTACGTAAACTGGGTTATTTAAGGAATTGATGTAGTTATGTTTTTAGCCACTGATTCATTTCTCTATTTACACCAAAACCCGGCGGAAGTTTACCTTTTTATTGTACACCTGGAGATATTGTCACGATTGACTCTTACAAAGCCAAATAAGGTGCTTGTATTTTTACTGTATTCTTGTACTATTATTCACAATGAACAGAGCGGAAATCGACTGCAGAATTGACAACTGTCTTTTTAGTGGAGTGCGTCATTGGCAGACTGAGTCGAAACAGGAAACTTTCTATTCCTGTTTTGCTGCTGACAATTGAAACTGAAACAAAAAAAGTTAATGGTACTGAAGATATAAAAGGACAACGAAAAATTACTAGCAGTTATAAACATTATGAGTGAGGCTGAAGTTTTTGGCTTATTCTTTAATATTTATAATTTTTTTCAGGAGCAATGATGCTATACGAAAAATGTGTTTTAGTTATTGTGAAGCTTTTGAGCTTTTAATTGTCAGTCAGAACTCTTTTCTTTGTTTAACTTCTTACCTCAGCTCATCGTTATTTATAGCTTTCGTCGGGGATTTTGAAATTTAGTTTCTTGGGCAATTAACGCATGTATCTATATCGTTAGACACCATAGTCCATACTTTGGTTGTTCCGACAGCAACCAATTGTCAGTTACAATAATTAGTACGATAATCATTTGCATATTAAAATTTGCAATGGACCAGAAATATGAACAACGTACTCAAGACAATCAAAATTTTAATCTTACAACATTTGGCAGGTACGAAACATACTCAAATGTTCTTTTTACATCTCTCTTTTGACCTTGTTTACTGTTAATGTTACTTATAATGTTTCTTGTAAACAATTACCAGGCAAATTTTATGGCCACAGAGTCTGATTTTTCTTACATTCTTCGTGCCAAGAACGAGTTTGTGACGTATGCCGAGACGGTCAGACCAAAACATATAGTGTGTGCCGAATTAGTTAATCTAAGTTTATCTTCAAAAGCAAGTAAAACTCTTGTTACAACCAAACGAAATCATCGGACTAATCCCCTCAGTGTGGAAAATGGTAAGTTTTCGCGGAGAATCTTTGGACCATAAAGTTATATTTTAATTGCTTCGAGTTTTCGTCTGAAATAGGGTATCGATTTCTCCAGTTTGGTCTGAAATAACGTACAGAAAATCGCTTCTTATGGCCTGAAATAGGGTCAGTGCTTTAAGGCTTGAGGCAAATACGGGTGAGTGCCACTCACCCCTCCACCCCCCTTCCCTCCCCCTGAGCCTCCTTTGGGAACTATAATCTAATAGTAGCGACTATAGGCCTATAACTTTGATATCAAAGGATGTGAGAAACTGGACTCGGGTGGAGTATATGTTCTTGTGGATCGGCTAGATCAGAGCGTGAACGAGTCGGCGACGTAAGTGAAATATTATAGTTTGTGGCTTCACCTGCATGATAAGGCTTAATGTCATTACATGAAGCAAGCTTCGATCTGTGCAAGTCTTCTATTTCTGTGTGGCTACAGCGCTCAGTAACTTGTCTGTTTGAAGATATATCGTTAAAGGACCACACCACTCATATATTTGATAGTCAGCTATTGCTTTTCAGAATAAAATCAACACTGAATCCTTTGAAATGTAGCCGTTCTTGATTATATACGACTTTTACGCTATTTTTTGTATTTCGCAAACATATCGGTGATCGAATTTGCTGTGCGTCGCTCGCATTTCCGTAGAACTGGCAAATGACAGATTTTATTATACTGAATTCAAAAAATAAAATCCCAAAACTTACTTGTTTTAATTTCCCTCAGCTTTGACTTTAGTTTAATGCTGCCTCTTTGCGATAAGCGGGAAAATCTCGATATCAAATGACTTTACTTCTAATTCTAAACGCTACTTACTCGCCTTCAACTCTCGGTCAGGGATCAGAGACTTTGAAGGAATCCTTAAATAACTCCTTAAGCCGCAGATTCAGCCGGCTAATCGGAGTTCTTCCATGCAGGACTAGGACTACACCAAAGCGCAGGAGCACTCACTCTCCCAGCCCCAAACTCTTTAAGTGGCTGTAGTTAGCCGAAACAAAACCGACAAGTGAATCAACCGGCGGAGAAAGATCGATAGAATGCTTGATACCGTGGCCGAGATCAAGAACGCAAGGTTACATTGAATCTTTAGACTCATTAAGGTCGATAAAGACCAGTGGTGAGGGCGGTGGTGATAGTGATGCCGTGATAGTGACAGTGATGGTGATGATGATGATGATAAAATGGTGATGATGACGGATGACTGTGGTGCTGGTGCTGGTGCTGGTAATGATTATGATGATGACGGCGCTGTTGCTGGTGTTGGTGATAAAGATGACGGATAATATTAATGATGATTACGATGATGATGATGATGATGATGATGATGATGACGGATGGGGCTGTTGGTGATGATGATGATGATGATGATGATGACAATGAAGGATGATTATAATGATAATGATGATCACGGGTGATGACGGTGATGGATGTGATGCTTGCTTTTCTTATAAAAAACAACAAACTCATTTTCTAACAATTAACATGTGGTGGATAACATCACCAACCAACCTGCGCGAAGCTATATATAGAGGAGGTTATTAATAGCAGTGATGAGTTTTAAAAAGCTTGCTTGCGGAATATGAAGGTATTAGTTGTATTAAATTTTATAATATATTTATTTTTTGAGTATAGTGATTGATTTTTATTATTTACTTATTTATTTGTTCATTATTTATTTGTTTATTATTTATTTATTTATCTGTTTATAGCTTATTTGTTTATTATTTATTTATTTATATATTTGTTTGTTTATTCATTTATTCACTCATTAATTTGTTATTAATCTATTTATATTTATTATATATTCCAGTTTTCGTTTCATTTCGTGACGGGTTTTTCAGTTTTGCCTAAATTGTCCCTAAAAGGTAAAAGGTTTAAGAACGCAAATCCAGTTTTAAGGGTTTTTCAGTTCCTAATAAAGTAATATATTTCAGCGTTACGACATTTATTTTAACTGTCAGTACTAGTTTAAACTCATTAGGGGATCTTTTCCAAAATGTTTCTAACACAAAAGACCACGACACCGATCACGAAACAAGTTTCACTGGATATGAGGGGCGACCACAAGGATGGAAAGGATTATAAGCAAAACCGATTGTAAATTATAGTAAATACTAATCAGCTGTAGATAGATTATAGAAGCAAATTCCTGTCAAAGGTTCCGATAAATAACAACAGAGTGCCTTTGATAAGAAAACATACACTAGAATTGAACGACATTTTGCTGAGGCCTGAGCCAATTGGAATCACTTTGTATTGGAAACAATCCGATTGTGGGTTTGAAATTTAGGTGATAAGAAAGTGTTCAGTTCCCAGGAAGATATTCTTCTTAAGTCGTGATTATCATAGAACAAAATAAAACAGCTCTTCCGATGAACTTTTTGTCAAGATGGCCACTTGAAACGAGCCATGGGCATTATAATTTATATATCAAAGATATTAAATTCATTCATTCATTCATGACTAAATTTCAAGAATTCCATAAGTACTATAGGTGAAAAAAAGAATAGCCATACATCTTTAAGAGTATTCATTTGTTTTTCTCGATTTCTTTTAGATGTTTTTGTTTTTGTCTCTTCTGAGAAAAAGGAAGAGATTGATTGCATTGTTGGTATCAAAAAGTGCTTTGGCATTCTTATCGCGGTTCCGTTTGTGCAACATAAACACTCAGTTATTAGATGTTGCAGTTCAGTCTTTCACTGATCGAGCTTTTTCTGACTGTAGAAATGGAAGACAGTTTGATTAAACTCTAAATTCGTATATCATATAATACATTTGTATGACATCTTACACCGACATTTTTAACCTGTTGGGTTGTTCTGGTTTAAGACTCGCCCCAACAAAAGTTCTCAAAGACAAAGAGTTTTAGTGTTTTGTTTTTATTTTGTTTTTTGTTTTGCATTCTGAACGTGTTTTGGCCATACTTTGCAGCCAAGAAGGAAGGGATAAAGGCTTTTTAAAACTAATGCAATTTAAAAAATCAACCGACCTGAAGTCATCATCATCGTTGATCTGAGCCAAACAATTTGTGTCGGCAAACCTGGAAAGTTTCACCGGAAACTAAAGTTTCTGGTGTGTTCTGAGCCACATACTAAATATTTGAACTGAATATTTGTTGTAATTAACAAGCATTCATGATTTTTATAGTGACGGAAGAAATGTCAAACTGATGAAAGAACAATCCATATTTGAAAATTAATTAATTAATTTCTAAACAGTAACACTTATAGTTATAGATCAGTTGGTTGTATTCTGCTCCAAAAGCACGTGTAGATTGTACTTACAATTTATATCATGTAGCATTCCCTTGTGGGGCCGACAAACTCATCAGCTCAAGTCATTTGGTCTGTAGATTTTGCATTGGCCATCGTTTAAAACCTAGACGGCAAGAAAAAAAGGAGATTATAATTATAATACCATGATCGCTATTTAGAGAGTTTTACTTTCTCGACTGAACCACCAAAAATGGAAACTCTCATAACCAATCAGCGACAAGCACTGAATCATGTGACACGTGCACGAATAAATTCACGCACCTACCATCATTCGATATTTATACTTATAGTACGTTTTGTTATTGTGAGGATAAACTTACAACTACAATATTGTCAATGTTTCAGTTTTGTTTTTACTATAGATGTGTTTCTTGATCTGGGGTGACTGTTCCATGATTGAGTGAATGCACTGTTCATTTAATTGAAAAGAGAGAACTATGCAGAAGAATAGACTGACTAAATGATTAACTATCTTTTCATTCTTTTACTTTAAGCCCTCAGCTACTATCATCTACTGTTCGTTTTTGCCAATACCACGTCCTTCTTTTAAATTTATTGCCAAATTAATGAAGAGATAGGCATGTGGCTGAAAGTGAACACGCACTGGGAAACTTTTAACGGAGATTTTCAGAGCGACCAATCACCTTCTAGAAAAAAAACAAGAGTTTTCCTCTCACTTCTACGTTTACCTCTCTCCTAACTTCCTCCGTACGTGCATCTAACTAAATAGATATGGAAATAAATTTATAATTATATATTGCTCTTTCATAAAAATTTATTCGGTTTCGCTCATGCATACAGTCATATTTTTGGTTAACTATCCGAGTGATATCATGCCTAATCGACACGTTATATTTCTTAAAATTTTACACAATGCAATATATTTTCGTCATATACAACGTCACAAATGTCTTATCTTGAAACTGACTTGACCAAGACCAAAGAAATAAGTAATAACGAATGTTACGGAATATCGGTATAAGTATTGAGCGACAATAACTTTAGTGACTTGACAGGAAAAGCGGATACCTCTTGAGAAAGACATAATTATTCAATGCAAATTATTCAACACTGTACTGTATGTATTTCGTTTAGAGTAACGTGGCTGTGAGCCGATATATACCATGCCGTTGCGATTTGTAACAGTCAGCAGTCTATTTAGAGCAAACATTACGGGGCATTCGCAACCAAAACAATTTTCTGCTTTACATGTGGCAAAACATATAACTTTCCCAGTAACAAATTTGTATAATCAATGAAAACAACAAAATTTTGGCAGAAACTTGTTGGGAAATGTTGGCTGTTGTAAAATAAACGCGATAGAAAAGCAGCAGCAAGTGTCATCACAATATATACCTTTGATGCTATTTTAGCAAAGAATGGGGAAGGCACTTCAGTTTTCGACAGGCGCCCTCTAGCTCTTTCAATTCAAGTTTAATATTATTCCGTCTGGGTCACTTATTCGAGGAGAAGCGATATTAATCAGGATCTATTTGAAAGATTTTGAAAGTATAATCAGTTTTATTGCTGACAAAGTCAATGAGGCAGAAGAACTAATGGCAACAAGTGTTACGTGACATGCAATGTGTTTTAAAGGCATCTTAAGAAATGTTTAGCTCTGCAGTGAACTTTTAAAACATTTAAAAAATAAACGTATTTACATTTTTTGTAAAAGTAGTTAGATTTTAAATGCAGTCCTAGACCCACCACAGTATAACACGCAGCAATGTGCCATTTCCCGATGTTGGTTTGCAAAGGCTTGTGGGATACTTGCATTCCTCCTCTGGCAAATTAAGCGTCATTGATTTCCTTACGTCGTGACATCAGATTTGATCATATACAGCTATTTCCAAGAAAAGTTGTCTCGTAATTGGTGCATACCAAGACCGAAAGGAATTATGGGTTTTCAAAAATGAAAGTTGCAAGTTTTTGCACTGAAATGCTCCAGTGAATTTTTACTTGCCTTCACTGAAGTTTTTAATGTACAAACTCGTGTTATAGTGTATATTCCCTTCGGTTATGACAACCCATAATTCCTTTCGGTCTGGTTAAGCACAACCCTTTTTGATATAGCGGTACACTGAATATCGTGCCTAATCATTTCAAGTCATGCAGCCAACTCATGTCGGATGATAAACACGATACGATACGATATCACATGACCGATGACATGACATGACATGACATATATCATATCATACAATACCAAACATAATCTTATACATGAGAAAATAACTGGATGCCTATTGGTTAAGAGCAGTGCAGTTATTTTGTATAATTCTGTGTAAAAAAGTGTAATTCTGTGCAAAACGGGGTAATTCTGTGCAAAACAGTGTAATTCTGTGCAATTACAAATTCGATTTCTCAAATCTGATTGGATGAAAAACAATAGAAAGTCAATAAACCAATCAAAATACGGCTGCAAAGGAGACAGATGATGTGTGCGTGCGCGCAAACATTTTCCCGCCACTTGGACAAAGGTAACGCACGCACGACAAACCATTGCCTGGTCGCTAACTATTTAGCGTTTTTGTTCAAAATTGCTTGATACTACTCTGATACTCTTAGTCTAATTTCTTCATGTATATGATTTTAAACAAGTAATCCTACTATTTGAGTAATTCTCGATCAGTTTGGAATTAATATGTACTCGAGTGTTTTTCAAAGTTCTCAAATTGCGTTCGCCCTCCGGACTTACGCAATTTTGACGCACTTTGAAAAACACTCTCGTGCATGCATGCAAATGAATTCAAAACTGAACTCGAAATAGTATGATTACTGGTACATATTGCGTCACATCAGATATCATATCATATGATATCAGATATCATATCATGTCATATCATATCATTTCATATATCGTATCATATTATATCATACACTGCTCGTGTTACAAGGTGAACTTTTCAACATGAGCAAAGCTTCTGGACTGCACTCTCTTCCGTCCCGATTCTCTCATGCACATGTGAGCGACGCGCTTTAACACTTTAATTGATGCACGCAGAAGTGTTACTGTAACAAAAGGTTTTGTTAAATTGTTTAGATCTTCTCCAATTTCTATTTTGTGTGCCAAATAACAAGTTATAGCTGCATGCTGCTTTGTTTATAATGATATGTGCAAACACATACTGGGAATTTTTTTTTTCAAAATGTGAACTTAAATGTATATGCACACTAAAAAATTAGGGGTTACGTGCTTGAGCTGAATTTCATTTCCAGTCGGGTGGGGTGTTTTTAGACATTTTATAACCGGCAAAGTATTCTGAATTTCAAACAAATCTGCCTATAAGCAAGTAATTTGTTACTCATATATTTAGTGAGTTACATGTGCTGAAAGTTTTGCGCCTTCTAGAATCTAAAGCTTACTACTAAATTTTTAAATTTTTAATACTTTCCTAGTTTTCGAGCATGAATTATCTCTCGTGCTCGCCAGTTACTATATCAATTATTACTATTACCTCCGTGGTATGTCAAGTGCAAAGGACCTCAAAATCTCTTTTACTACGTGCCGCGTACGATACATGTAGAAGGACACTTTGGATAGCAAAATTAATGAAGCATCGAGCCACTTGACTTCACTGCAGAAACAGGTCAATTTTAATTTTTAATTCAAAATCTTTTGTTGAACCCTAAAGTAAAGGAAATTTTAAATCGCTTTGAGCAGTTTCGGTTCGTTTTCTTGTCTTTTCAGTAAAGACAGAGGCGATATGAACACGTATTGACTGTTGTTGTTATTATATGTTTACAGTCCGCGTTGGACTGAAGAACTCGTGTACTTTTTCCAACCGAAACAATGGATATAGTATATACATGAATGCATGAACAAAATGTACTTACCATCTCTTGTGACTTGTGTTGTGTCTGGGCTTGCGTGGGGCGATTATGCGTTTACACCACAAAGGTCTGACGAAAAACGAACTGAGGAGAACCAACTGTAGAATACGGGGAGAGTCTTACCCGGAAACCTCCGTTTCGTTGAGAAATCGACTTCTACTGAAAGGAATGACCGTTTGGCTCGCAAGCACGAGTGGAGACAGCTGACTGCGCGAGTTGAATTCGTACTATTGTTAAAAGCTCTTTGGGCGGAATATATTAAATACACTACTAATCGGTAGTCAGAATCTAAACATACGATATGACTGGATGCCAGTTCTTGTGACTGTCAAATGCGAAGGCTTTTAAAAATTCTGAGAAGTTAAAAATAGCGACACATCGCGAGTTCGCGCGTGAGTCGAAAAGATAACGATATGTACAACAAACAACAATGACTTGAGTGATATTAATTGGCAAGAAACCACAGTCTTTCAAAAATACAGTCAACTTCTAGAAATTATTATGAAAAAAATGACGGAACTTTTTATTAACTGTATTTTTTATGTTTTTGTCAAAAAAAATTTCCGTTCTGGTCATGAAACGTCTTCCTGTGAACTGATTTTCTAACGTGAGCAATCTGACAGACGTTCCGCGTGGGTTCACTTAAGTGGCGGAAACGTGAGATCATGAGAAGGCAGGTGCCAACTCTTACGGCATCCTGACAATACTTATGAGTGGACTTCTGATGGTAGTTAGTTACGTGTACACCCGGGGGGGTACTCCCATATATAAGCTACACGGCGACGTGCCACCCTTCAGGGTATTGCTTTTTTGACCTTCTGATCACAAACAGGGTATATAATTTATAGATTTTCGCAAGTTTATCATAAACAGGGCCTAGAAATTGCATGTTTTAGCGAATAAATGTGTGAAACGTGAGCTGAAGATCATTGACAGGGTATGAATTTCCGAGAATTTTTGTCAGGGTTTGAGTGTCTGGGCGGAACCACCCTACCCAACTTAGGTTGAGTACCCCCCACCCCGGGCGTGTACAGCTGCTACCACTCTCAGCATTCTCCATTCCCGAACGTAAATATGACCGAATTTGAAGCAAATGTACTTCGCGAACGAACTGGAAGTCGTTGGTTAGCAATCTTGCGTCTTTGTCGGTTGGGGAGGAAAGCAAAGGGGACTAACTGTAGTAATTATAAAGATGCTGGCTGTAAGAGTAAGTCTTTTTCGCTTGTCACAAAACCGGAATGGTCGATAAAACTGCAGAAACTTAACTGATTGATCTACGCGTTACAACTTTCTGAATTCGTCAACAACTAGCAACTGACGCAACTCGGCACGGCATCCATTAGTTACCAATGTGGTAACTTTGCGATGTCTCGGGGGAATATTTGCCGGGACTCTTTCAACATTGATAAGCTATTGCTGTGAATAATGAATGGGAGCTTGTACAACTGCCAAATCGCACTGGAGCGAGTGTGATTCTAAGGAAGAGGCCCTTGACATAATATTACCCACTCCGCCGATTATCAGCTACCCTCATGGCTGGTTGCAT
>JAOEHT020315576.1:0-10115 GCA_025448195.2 Parazoanthus atlanticus | reverse complement strand
ATTTTTGTTACATTTAGGGTGGTTGTTACATTTAGGGTTGATTTTTGTTACATTTAGGGTGGTTGTTACATTTAGCGGTGATACACCTACAAGAAGAAAAGGCAATAGTGTGTTTCTAGCAAGCTCTTCGTATAGTGACCGAGAAATCGTAACTAGAATGATTGTTCTTTCTTGATTCGTAAAAGTTCTGACTAAGCACTAATAGTATAGTGTACTCTTTTAGTCTATAATATATATATATATACGGCTCTTTATGTGCCTGGAACCTTGGCAAATGGATTAAACCCTTCAGCACCAGCCAGTTTGTCAACCTCTATCTTCTCCTTACATTATCTACACAAAGTAAGTTGTTTGGTTAGGAGAATACAGGAATTGATCAAACATAGCAAAATCTCCAAGATGGAAAGATCAATTCTCCCAAACTGTTTAAAAAAGAAAGTGCGGATACAGTTTAGGAGAATTCGGCAACACATTTGTCGTGCTTAGGGCTGAAAGTTTTCATATACGAAGTTCGCAACAGCGCCATTCATGCTTCATTTGTACATGGCCACTTCTTGGTTCTGGTACATACACAGGTACGAGTCGCCTAGCAACCGTTTGATAAGATCTGGAATCTTCCCATCACGCTTTGCGTCTGCAATCTGCTTCTCTGAATAATTGAGCCATTCTCCAACCTCGGGGCAAGCCGTTATGGACGGAATGTTGTATCCATTGCGTTCACCTGCAGAGATTTGACACAGCTAGGTTTGGTTTTGTTTTGGGAGAAAACAGTATACAGGGATAGCCAATAATGGTGACGTAATTTTTTTACAACATACTTAGTACTTTATTTGCCATTCTTGCAGTAAAAATTGAATTAATACAAAAAATACAAAAAATACAAATTTGTAATGACAGCTCCCCGCAAGGGGCTTTTCAGTGCCATGTTACACACAACAAATCATAAGGGTTAAAAACCCCAACTGACAGGAAGGCTGGCCAGAAGGCTATATACACCAGCGTGACCGGCGGGCAGAGGACTCGAACTCGGGACCTTCGGGTTACGTGTCAGCGCTTCAAACCGTTCGGCCACGCTGCCTTCCTTTGAGCCATTAATATGGCTTACGTGAGATTTAAAATATGGAATATATAAAATTAATATCTACAAATTACGTATAACATTAGGGATAAAAATATTAAATTCCTCAGAAAAATTATATTCTATTTTTATAAAAGCCTTCGTGGCGAATACAATAAAACTGTTTCTAAAACGTTCGGTCCTGTGGCATTATGGGACAACCAGGGAATTGGCCCTGCTTAGGCTATATTTCAATGCTATCAGTGCCTGGTGAGACTAGACGGTGTAATTTGTGGGTAGGTTGCAGCATTTGGTTAAACAACCGGGATCAGTAGAAGTTTCAGGGCAACGACCCACCTACCCACCTACCCCTCCCTTAAACCTAAACCTAAACCAAACCCCAACCTTGACTAATTGACCTAACCTAAGGGAGGGGTAGGTAGGTACTTGCCCAGAAACCTCTATTGATATAACAACCATTTGCTGTAGTTTTTAAGATTGTACCAATATTTTTAACAACTTTAATTACATAGCGCTTTTACCTAAAGAGCTTATAATATCAAAAAACTGAAATATGTTTAGCTTTCTAGAACAATAATATGAATTAAAAACTGCGTATACTATAATATGCTCAAAAATCTAACTAATCTCTATCAGAATAGAAATGAAATACAAGATTCTTCTTAAAAGCATCAAGAGAGCTGGTACTCTTTTAAAAGTTCTAGTGGCAGTGTGTTTCACAGCCGAGGGGCGCATACTGGGAGGCTCGGTGAAGCTTTCAATAAACTTTAATGAACATTTTTAAGACGGCACGACGCGCAAGTTTACAAAGTCTACCATCGCTTTCATCTCAGAAATATTCTACTTGATAAAGAAACACTCGGTACATAAACACACGGAAAAACCCAATAACCGCAAAAACAATGTCCTTGGAAATACTGAATAACGGGTTCAAAATAATGATTTATTCACGCATTGGAGATAGTTTTCATTTTCAACGAGACGATCGCAGGCAGTTGAAATTTTAATTCAAGTTTTTAAACTTCTCGTCTACATATTTGTTGTTGAGGTTCTCAAGTCATTTCTGTTGACTGTAAAAGTCGTCCATTATTTATTGTCCTTACCGATGATAATTGTGATGACAACAACGAAAGTGACAGTGATACAAAATAAACAACTACATGTATCAGGAAAGAGAAGAATGACTGAATGAACAAAAAACGATCACTCGGGTAGACGAACCAAGTCTTGAATGATTAATAATTTTAGTTTTCAGTTTGCTCAGTCGGACGACCATTGAAATACGTGATTCATGTTATCTCACGGAAGTTTACTTAAAAGAAAGAAACGAGACCCGTATTTGTTGATCCAGGTTTCTTCATGCCATCTCTCGTCACAATTTGTTGGATCCCAAGACATTACTAAGCGGCCGCAAAGGATCTTGGTTATAAATTGGACTTTCAGTAAACACAAACTCGAATGCCAGCTCACCTTTTCTGTCGGCCATACTGTCAAAAAAGCACCAAGGCGCTGACGGTCCGCTGCCACACTTCACAAACGCAACATAATGGCTGGTCTGGATACACACCACGGCAAACAGTTCCATTTCCTGGCGCTGTATATCTACTTCTCCCTCACTGGCAAATGAGGAATATTCCCGAGGGATTGCGATTGGTGTGGGTCTGTGGTCTCGCCTTTTCACGTGACCATGTAACATTTCGTTGCATGTCTTGCACAGACCGACGATGCGGTTAAAGTTGAAGAAGAGTTTGAGACGTGAACATTCATTGCACTCAAATAACGCCACATTACTACCACAAGAGACACAGTCATGAGGAACTGTTGGGAAGAAAAGAAAAGGTTAATTAAAAATAGGCTTCTTAACAGTTAGTGTACTTCAAGGTACAGCTGTGTGTTATCTTCATCTACCGAAATATTCCTACATACTTGCACGCATTACATACGAATATGTTGCTGGACAAGAATCATGATGCTATTTCCACTCCCAAGTTTGTTGTATGCAGTTGCTGGCGCAGAAGTGTATGAAATACATAAGAAACTCGAGAACATTGAGAACACTATCAAAATGGAAATCCGCAATAATAAACATGTCAAGTCACACTGATTCACTAAAGAGCTTTTCTACCAGTGCTTACCACTTTCCACCAAATGTGTGACGTCAAGGACCGGACTGAGGAGAATGTGCTCATACATCTTGTACTTACTGCCAAATCTCGGCATTTGAAGAATAAGACAAGACGGAACCTGTTGGTTAAGGGGATAACTATTAAGAATTCGTACACGTTTTCAGGTACTAAATTCAAGGACTTTCAAGCACTTTTAGGAACTGAATTCAAAGAATTTCAAGAATTTTTCGCCACTGAATTCAAGAATTTTCAAGGACTTTTCCTCCAAAGAAACTGGCCTGAAGTGAAGTTGTCTAGACAAACAAACTACGATAAAGCTTTCATATGCGAAAGAGATATTTGTTTCTTAACTGGATAATTGCTTTTCACGCTGTCGGCCTTTATACCTTTAGAGTAAGAAAATTCACTATTAAAAGCAATAAAAATACGACTGCAGACGCTACAGTGCTGTTTTCAGAAATGTTCAAGGAATAAAGTCCAACTGAATTCAAGGGTCTTCAATTCGTTAAAAAACGAAAATTAAATTACAATTCAAGTACTTTCAAGGAACGTACAAACCCTAATTAATATCACTGCATTGAGACTGTAGACGTTTCACCGCCATATATACTGATAAGCCCAAGTGAAAATAAAACTGTCGTTTCGGAACAATTTTTGGGATCGATAGGTCGGTACTGAAATTATATTTTCCTCTTACTTTACTAGATCTACTGTCAGATGGCGCTTTTCTTTTGAAAATGTATTGGGAAAATAGAAATCTCACCAAAATCACGTGTACAGCTGAAAAGTATATTTTTTCAAAAAAAGGGACACAGCATCCAGGTCCCAAAGCATGATGGAACTCTAATTTGACTAACTCTTAAGATAATAACAGGGTTCGTACACTTCCAGAGTTTTAAAAATCCAGGACTTTCCAGGAGTTTTTCCAGGCTCTTTCCAGGAGTATTTTGTAAATAGCCAAAAAAACACTTTGCAGAAAACTCATAATGAACCCTGCATTAACAGAGGACTAACTTCCCAATGATCATATTTTTCAAAGCAGAAGAAAACGAGATTTCCCAGCACGCTAAATTTATTTCATTTTCCAGGAGTTTTCCAGGAATCAGTGTAAAATTCCAGGACTTTCAAGGTCTTTCCAGGACAAAAAAAAATTCCATGACTTTCTAGGAAGTGTACGAACCCTGTTTTCTTAAAAAATGTCTCAAAATTGCTGACGAAACTGGGAGGGGGGTGGAGGGTGGTCCCTGTCGGCCCCTCTCCTACACGTAGATCTGCCCCTGGGTTGCAAGTGGTAGGATATAGTGAACCTAAAACCTGGGAAATCTGGCAAAATCTGGCTAAACCAGCAGATCTAGATAAGTTGTACTCAGAGCTATTAAGTGTTTTGATTGAATGTAGCTAACCAGTGCACAATTACTGTAAACAACTTGAGTGAACAACTTGTAACTGTCCCATCTGTCACATTATTTTGTCTCAGACAATGACTCAGTTTGATAATAATTATAAACAAACAATAGCATAGTTTCTTATGAGTACTTGATATAAATACCAAAGATAATTTTATTACTTCTCATAAAACTTTCAAATCTCACTTGCTGAAGTGGCTTGTGAGATTTCAAACATTCGGAAATATTACTTGTGGTATGTCTATAAAATATCCCTTGAAACTATTCTATAATATTATTACACCCACAAATATAAGTCAGTTGTGCCTTTTACAGTAGGACGAGCTGAAATTGTTGCCAAAACTGTCTTTTTCATTTAGACTAAAACAAATTAATATTCAACGTTAAGATTATGGAAAGACAACAAAACTTACAGCCATCATTAGATAGGGATGTAAATAAAACTTACTGATGTTACACACGTTCTTGTTAATAAAAATAATGTTATTGTTACTAAAATTATCATTATAATTATTGTTATTGGTATTATTATTATTACTAATAAATTATACTTATTATTATTATTATTACTACTAAATTATTACTTCTATCATTACTATAATTATTATAATAATTGTTACTACTATTATTATTTGTTGTTAAAGGTAAATCAGTAGTACTTAGCTGGGGTTGCACTGTACTGTCTAAGAAGGTTAAGAGAACAAACCTGATGTTGAGACAGGGTGCTGCTGCGCTGCTGGTCGAGGGGACGGCATCTGTGGTGTCTGAGGTGATGGGTGTGGCTGTGGGTGGGGTGAATACACCTGCGACTGTGCAGCACTCGCTGATGTAGTATAGGTCGATGCTGGCTGCTGGACAAGACTCTGCTGTGATGCCTGCACATGTGCTTTGAGTGCCGCCTGTTGTTGCTGCTGTTGCTGTTGTGCCATATACAGTTGCTGCTGCTGTGTTGCCTTGCTGTAAATGTTTTGCTGTTGCATTTGCAAAACCTGTTGCATCGTGACCTGTTGCTGCGGATGTCCCATCGGCAATTGGTGACCAGGTGGTTGGGGTACCATCTGGTAATTAGTAAACAGATTAACCTTTCAGCCCCAAACATGACAAATGATGTGTTGCTCAATTCTCTTAACCTGTCATCACGCTTTCCTTTTAAACAAGTTGGGAGAAATATGCAATTCATCTTGGAGAGTTTGCTGTAGGTGATCAACATCTAAATTCTTTTAACAAAATAACTTATTTTGCATTGATACTGTAAGGAGAAGATTGATGTTGACAAATTGGCTTGGGCGGAGAGGGTTAAAGGCTGGTATGAGAAAAGCTACTGTGACACTCAAATATGAGTGCTAATCCTATTTTTATCATTTGACAAAGCAGCACAAACTCTTCCACCCTCCTAAACTTTTTGTCCAGACTTCCAAATGACCAGAAAATGCTTATACAGTTGAACCCCGTTAATATGGTCACCCACGGGTCAAAAAATAGCTGTATTAACAGGGTGGCCGTACGTATTAATGGGGTAGGGTCAAATTTCATGACTTAAGGGTCGTCAGGACAAGTACATCGCAATCACACTTCCTGAGAAACTGTTCTCTTTAATAAATAACTGGAATGTGGATACAATAATTGTAAACAATACTTGAAACCTCACTCAGTACATAAAATACTGCTAAAAATTGGCTAATAAACCATGAGAGATACCTGGAAGACAGATGAAAGCTTAAAGTTAAAGAGAACCACAGAGCAAGGAGGAAGCCACAATAAAAAGCAAGCTGTCTTAATAATAAACATTTTGTATCGATCTGCTAAGTGACGATGCACAATGACTTTAAAAATTGCTTTGTAATTGATCTAACCGGAAGACTTGGTATCAATCACGTCTTTGTGGCGGAGCACAGTGACTCAATCGCTTTGCAATTTATCTAAGCGGATGTTACTATTTGTCAAGATTTATTTCTGTAATGAAAACAGGGAAGAGTGTTGTTTACTTTGTAAAGTAAATCGGCTCTTTGATTATCAAATGACAATTCAATGAAATTGGTAATTATGTCACAGGCATTTTCATTTTCTATTAAAATTTAGCACGAGTGGCCGTATTAACGGGGTGAAATTATGAAGGATTATACTGTTTGGGATTTCAAAATGGCTGTTGGCCGTATTAACGGGGGACCGCATTAACAGAGTTTTTGTAAGAAAATGTATGACTGTTTTGCCGGGCCAAAAAAAAGTGGCCGTAATTAATGAGGTGACCGTATTAACGAGGTGGCTGTAAGGCAGGGTTCCATTGTATGTCAAAACTTTCAAGCTTACACTGGTATTCACATGTCCTGCACTTGTAACTTCACTTATTGATATATTTTGATGTTCCACACCTGCAATACATGTTCTCGTGATGAGAAACTGTTGAAAATTTTGATAACTTTGAGTGCTCTTTCATCTTGCCGACACATGCAAACATTTCCTTTTCTTTCATTAAGTGTTCAAACTTTTCTGCTGAAAAAATCAATAGTAAAAGCCCCTTAACCGGAGACTGGTCATGTCAGTCAGAGTTGTATACATCAGATGGTGATCAAGTACAAGGCAGCTGAAGGGTGTGCATCATTGAAACATTGATAGTATTGCTTAAATTTTTAATTTACTGTTGTGGATGCAACTTGTAAAAGAATTTTGAATCACACTTTGGCAGGTCATATTTTAATTCTCACTTGCATTCTAATGAATTTATTTTACTAGGAAATTGAAGAAGCTTGTAAAAGGATAAAGAAAGAAATTGAAAACATGGGTTCAGATATTGGAGAGATGCGCTGTATTCCCCTTTACTCCACCCTACCACCCACTCAGCAACAGCGAATCTTTGAACCTGCACCACCCAAACGTCCAAATGGAGGCATTGGGCGAAAAACTGTAGTGTCAACAAACATTGCTGAGACGTCATTGACAATTGATGGGGTGGTGTTTGTCATAGATCCAGGCTTCTCAAAACAAAAGGTGAGTTGACTGTGACTTGTTGCCTGATGTTCTTTCACTTTGACAAAGAACAAATTAAAGTAGCAATTTGTTTTGCATGTATGTTCACATTATTTTTTTCCTAAAATTTTGCACATTTTTACATTAACCCAATAAGATACATGTACCATCGGGTGTGGATCTCTCAACTCTTTCACTCTTAATCAAGTTTATCAACATCTATCTTCTCCAAGTGCAGTATCAGTATAAAATAGGTTGATTGCAAGATTCCCACAGATCCTTAAAAAGTCCTTTGAAGTCTTATTTTGGTTTAAATGCATTTGAAGTCCTTAACACCTGTTGGTCTTATAAAGTCTAAAATCTCCATATGAATATAATATTCTTTAATCTTAGGCTAAATTCTACTTGAAATGTTGTTTTCGATGGTTATAAGATTGTTTGCTGTTTTATAATGTACATAACAGATGTACGTAATAGAGTTAGTCATGATAATTTTGCACTGTTTCATGTTCAGTATTGGTTTGTGTTACAGCATGATTTTTTTCCACTTTTCTATCATAGAATTGCAGCTGTAGACAGTAAAGTATCTTAAACTTGGTCAGTTTTGGTCTTAAAAAGTATTAAATTCATTTATCTGAAAGCTGTAGGAACCTTGGATTGGTTGTGAGAGTAAAGCAATTGATCCTCTACTCCAAATTCTCTTAAGATGAGGTGCACAATTATCCCCAAAGTTACGTATAGAAAATGGTATGGAGTGAGGTAATGGAAATTTAGTAATACATCATTTGGCACTTGTGGGAGTGAAAGGGTTAACAGAAGCATTTTAAATAATTTTGTTTTAAAAGTGTCTAAAAGTATGTTTTGCTGATAACCTGTAACAATTAGAAACTGACAAATCTGGGTCTGATGGGATCAACGGCTTAACATCCCAGTGCAAGGATGGTGCGACAAGACCAAGATTTGATTCTGGGAATTCTGGTTAGCAGACCGAGATCTAACGGACTAAACTAACCTGGTTCACACATAAGTTTAGCTTTGGAAGATGAAAACCTAGACAAGTCTGTTTCAGTAGTGTTATTCATTTAAGGGGAAGCTTAACCCTTAATTTTGTTGGTGATTAGGAGAATTGGGGGGAGATTTAAAAAGGGGGAAAAAGGTTTTAGAATGCAACAAACACTGTTCCTAAGCGAGCAAGTGCCATCCCTCGGATAGCATACAAGCTGGCATTCGTCCATTAAATATTATATCTCCAAAATTTATTTCAAACTCACTTAAAATCCAAAAAAACCCTAAAAATTCCTTCAAAATCAACAACTTCCCCCACCTTCTCTTTTCTTCCCAATCATCTCCAAAACTTTTCAAGATATTTATGAATCTTTATCAACTATGGTACTATGTGGCTGTGATTCAATATTCAGTGTTTTTCTTCAGGCCGATACACCGGTAAATTGTACCGATTTTCCCAAGCAATGATGTCTGTAAATTTTTTAAAAGTCACCAAAGACAACATTTAACTTCATCACAACTCTAACCTGTGATTAATTAACTAAAAAGTAGTACTTTAAATTATTGTAAACAGCATGCAAAGTTGTACCTTGAAGCTCTTACAGAAAGTTGGTATCACATTTTTCACAGAAAGTCCTGGTATTTTAGGGCCGGAATTCTTAAGAAATTGGTCCCCAAAATGCTCAAAACTGCATTTCTAGGACTCTAGATTTTAAAAATGTGCTGGGGGAGCATGCCCCCAGACCCCTCTAGATGCTTGTGCCTTTAGCACTCGATGATCTTAAACCCATGTGTACCTTCTTTCCTACTCAGCGTATCCCATTTCCCAAGCCTTAAGAAAAACCCTGAATATTTTTATTCTTTAAATTGAAACTAATATGTTGGCATAATTGTGTGGGAACTTCAATAAAAATTTTAAGCCCCCCCTTAATGAAATGTTGATCTTGATGAAGAAAATCATGCAGTTTAAAGAGAAGAAAAAATTGTTATCATTTCTAATAAAAGAGATATTAATAAAGCATTTGACAATTTTTTTGATTGTCCAAAATGAAAAATTTAGGAAGTCCTTCACATGTTATAATGTTACATGACAGGTATATAATCCCCGCATCCGTGTCGAGTCCTTACTGGTGTCGGCCATCTCAAAAGCCAGTGCCCAACAGAGAGCTGGGCGTGCTGGGCGTACTCGGCCAGGGAAATGTTTCAGGCTGTATACAGAGAAAGCTTACCAGAATGAGATGCAGGACAACACTTATCCAGAAATCTTGAGGTCCAACTTGGGGACGGTTGTTTTGCAACTCAAGAAGCTAGGAATTGATGACCTCGTCCACTTTGATTTTATGGATCCTCCAGGTTTGTGGGGTTAATATTTTGTCAACAATCTGTATACTCATTTGGTCTAATGAGCACCCCAGATTATTTATTACTTTAAATGATTCCACATGGGCTATACCAGTATTTTCTACATAGGGATTCAGAGTGGTTCGTAAATTGAGCATTGCCAAGTGTAAGAAATCTATTGAGGGGGAGGGAGGG
>JAOEHT020315395.1:0-10117 GCA_025448195.2 Parazoanthus atlanticus | reverse complement strand
AGTAGCTGCACAGTCCCTACATCTCACAATTTTATGGTAGACACAAGTAAACCCGTAAATACAGTTGTTTGTGTGAAAATCCTTTTTCATCATCATTTCACCAAAGTCAATTTTAAACCCAATACTGCATGTTTCTGATATACAGTAGGCTCAAGCACACTTCCTTCACAATCATAGTTAAGTTTGCTTAGCACTAAATTTAGCTCCGACTCCAATTCAGTCTGTTAACAAAAGTGCACAACTGCAAAGTAGGAGACAGTATGATTTGTTTATCACAACGGTGATTTGTTTCACAGATTACAGATAAAGCTGGACTTGTAACATAAAATCCTGTTACCAATTACGTATCCTAAATTGGCAGTCATATTTTTAGTTGAAATATTACAATTTCCAAGAAAAAAGAAAAGGAACAGGTTTTATTAAAACCTACTGTTATTGCAGAAATGACAATACTGAGAGGACAAATAATTTTAAGAGCCTCTTCAAGAACTCTCCAGGCTCATTTCTCACTATGCCCCCTATATATAAGAACCATTTCAACCTGTCGCAGAAAATCATGGGTTCTTTTATGCAGGTGTTTACGGTACTTTAATAGTCAGAACTCTAATACAAGCTTGTTACTTTGTTAATGGAGCTGTTCTTTTAATCACTCAAGGTTTTTCTGTTGATCATGTTCAAAGATCATGTGAGAAACTACACAAGTCAATCAGGTTTGAGACCGGTTTCATGGCATAGTGGGCTAACAACATGTCAGCAGTAATACCCAAGGAATGGAACCAGTTTAAAACCTGATTGACAAGAGTAGTCTCTATCAATATTCTGGTAGAAACTCTACAAAAAAATGACCTAATAATGTCAGCAGAGCCGTTCTTTTGCATTTGTCGAGTGAGTAAAAGAAAAGCTCTGTTAGCAGGGTACAAGCTTGTAATCAGATTATATAACAGTAACTGGTTAATCAGACAGCTCACAGACAAATTAGTGAATAACAGAGGTCATTACACAAATCAGATTTGAGAAAATAACCATTTGTATGACAATGAGTTATGTATGTTAACCCTTTCACTCCCATTAGTGCCAAATGATGTGTTTGTAAATTCTCATTGACTATTTCCATACATTTCCTATAAATATGTAAGGAGAATTTTGAACTTTATCTTAAAGAATTTAGAGTGAATGATCAGTTCCTTTACTCTCACAACCAATCAACTTAATATTTTATATTGATACTGCAGAGAGAAGAAGACAGATGTTTATAAACATGGTGGAAGGCCAGCCCAATTTAATTTCCTGTTTTACGAACATTTAGGCCAAAAACTTATGATCGGAGGGGGGAATAAACCAGAAGTCTAAGAATATGTCATACAGTACAAAACTTGGTACAATACCATTACTGACAAAATCAATAAATCACTGTATTGGTTTTAAATCAATCCTTTATAATATAGTTCATACACATTTCAAGTCATGATGCAGATGATTAAATTTTAAAAGTGGTGTCTTACAGTACTGATCATGAAGTACAGATGTACTACACTTTTTACAACCAAGGAAATGCTATGACCTTTCTTTATTTTCAATTTCGGATGGATTTTAGATTTTTTCCCAATTTTCAAAAATCTGAGTTTGGCGGGTTCGTAAAACAGGAAATTAAATTGGTCTGGCCTTAATGATATTTTCTTAAATATATTTAGTGGCCGTGAGCCTTGATAGTACTCTGTCAAATTGTTTTTGTTAACTAACAATATAAATAATTTGGGGTAAATTATCATGATTGCCACTGACATTCCCTCAGGGTTGTCAATCAGACTGGTAACCAGCAAATTTGACCACCACTTGTGATATGTATCAATGCCGGCTAAAAACCTGTCTTGCTTACTCATTACCCCATCCCTTGCACAGATCATGCTACCTTCTTTCACAGGTTGGCCTCCCACTTCAAAGCATAACGACAACCCTGTTTCCTACTTTTCAGTTCTTTGACTGAATTTCAAGATTTCCTGACCACATACGGTAGGCCGAACATGTACACACAGTTCTGTCAGAATAATTTATATTGAAAAATAGCTTAAACAAAGCATCTGCTCTTATCTCAAACACTTTTCATTGCTGGCACAGAAGAGTAGAAAATCTGGTATATTTATGTTTCTTGAGAGAGGGTTGTCAAGACCTTATTTACTCTGTCACTTTTCCATGACTTTTCAAGTCCCATGGTTTGGAATTTCCAGGACCAAAACTCCGACCTCTTGCACGACTTTTGGCTTTAAGTTGCTAATTTCAAAATTCTGTGACTTCTCCAGACTCCATGACAATGCTGATTATTTTTTGACTGGAATAACATAAGGAACTAGATTTCAAACTACATGCAATAGTATTGTATGAAATGATTGTGAAGCTGCCTGCATATTTAATAGGCCATGGCTTGAAAGGAAAATATATTTGACCAACAACTTTGTATTCTTTTGCACCCACACCAAACAAATAATGAATTGCAAACCAATTCAAACATTTGGCCTGTTTTAGTCGTATTTATAGTAATTAATAGTTTTTTGCTTGCTACTCTTTTGAACTCACGATTCATAAAACCTCCATTTTTCGTTAGTCTGTATAAGTGTATTCAACAAATTCAAATAGTTTATTCTTGTTGAGTATGACTACGAGTATGAATTGTTTGTAACAAATATCTTGAAACAAATTCAATTTGATCCATATACACAAGAAATCCGGTACATTAATTTGTGGATTCGTGCTAGCATATTGACTTTGGGTGGAATCTCGAGATGATCGATCAAATTAGTTGTTCGAAAGAATATTTTAGTTCACAATCACTTCATATATAGACATAGCCGATGAATTACATCTTCTGACAAGTTCTCACTACTTCTTTCATCATTTTTTCTTACTTTAAAATTGTTACTCGATCACCTACCTTCCAAAACAATTCTTGGCTTCCAACAATATCTCTTGCAGATACTGAAAATCTTCCTCCTGGATTATAGCGAGAAATTCGTTGATGGCTTCAGTTGCCTTCAGATGAAGCGAATACCCAAGCTCCGTTGGCTTCGACATGTTTGATTTGCTCCCAGCAAAAGCCAAAGTTTAATCTTCTCGCTTGATGCTAGCGCTTGCTCCAACGACGACTATACAAAGTGATTCATTCAGGTTTGCCTCCTTATTTCCAGAGTCGCATCAAAGATGGACACACGCAAATTTAAACAAGTTCTTTGGCTTTGTTTTGTGCAAACTGCAATTAAATCAGCGAACGTTTGCGCGGGATCGGAAAACGAAAACTCGAGCAATTCAAAGTTCCTGGATCCGAATTGCAATTATTGCTCCAGCCCTACAAGAACACAAAGAAGCCTTGGATGAAGGGAAGAAATATGATTGAAGCTTCTGATCTTCTTCTTCGCTTGATTTTCATTATAAAATCACACCCGAGCCAAAAGTAAAGTTCGATTCGTTGTCCTCGTGCAGACAACATTTTTTTGAACTTCAGCGTATTTCTTCTCGACCAATCAGATTGCGAGGTTCGCACTTCCACAAACAATACTTTCAGCGGATTCTCAAACAAAGAGCATGCGTGAACTTGTGTTGACATATTGAAATTTTAATTTTGTGATAAGAGCTAAATTTTGCATGGTCACATTTGAATTCCGTCAATGTCGTCCATGCAGTGAATGATTTATCAACTGTCGTTGGTATTCTTCATTTTATATGAAACAGAAATCAATTATTTGCACGATCTAAGGATTATTTTTCCTCTATTTATTTGAGCCAGATGTCCGGTTTTAGAATCACGTGAAATTACTATTTTCTGCCACACTGGTATCGAAGACTGAAACAACGGGTGAACGACTGAATTGTTCGGACATCTCTCAATATATTTTTCGTTATTTGAAACAATGCCAGGAATTGTAGTATTCAGAAGGCGATGGATGGTTGCAAGCGATGACTTCGTTATCCCGTTTGGAATCGCCTTTGTACTGCGAGGAATATGGTAAGTCATTTCTCTTTCAGTTCCTGCCGATTTTGTCTGACCATATGTTCTCGAGTTCACAAAACCCATTCAAAGCTTGTATACAAAATTCAGTTTAAATCTCTCGATTTTTTATGCCATCGGAGTTTCATAATTTTTCAGTTGTTCGGTGTGAGTATTTTTGTATGCTAAATACAACCATGGAAGCGCAGAGCTTTTTGGATAACGATTTCCAAAATCATACTCGGATTTTCCACTGTATAAGCCCTTTCTTTGTAGTTGATTTAACAAAGGGAATTCCTAATGTGTCGCGAGATGAAAGTTAAACAGACTATATTAAAACTCGATAATCAGATAATGCAAAACGATTGAGCCACCGGAGTTAATATCGTATTTTGTTAGAATTATAAAAAGGAAAATAATATTTGTTCGATTATGTTTTTTGCTTCTTGTGACAGTTCACGCCTCAATTGTCTAAAAATAGTCTGTTGTCGAAAATACAATTGCTTAGTGTGTAGTGAGTAATCGTCGAAAACAGGGAACACATTTTAATATTTTTTATTCAAATATAGACGATTGAATCTGCTGAACTTTGCCTCTATAAACAGGTTATAAGAAGCCAATATCTTTTTACTAAGTCAATATAATATTTAATGAATATGTGCTGAAGGAGAATCTAGCTTTTTAATCGCCGGTGATTATTCCATTAAAGAAGTTGCATAAATACTAAAGATTTCTTGTAGTACAGTGAACTCTTTACTCACACTACACGGCTTCAAAAGGCAAGGGAAAAAATTGTTTAATCATGAGCGATGAGGTATTATTTTTTGTCAGAACTAACAGCATCATCCATCCTTGTTCTGCACTGCAGAATCTCAAAATGTGTTCATTAGACATTTCCAGAACTATCTGATACACAGACTGAGTGATTAGGAGCTCAGAAGCATCTTGTGAATATTATTAGCAAGACTGTTGTACAGTTCTGATACGTGGTTGAGCAATTTAATAATAATAATGAGTCAGCTGAGCTTCCTTTACGCCCTTCCTGGCAGTGTAAATTGTATTTGGTGAAGAGAGAGTTCTGAGTGGGTTTATACCATATAAATATGCCTTGAAATGTCAGTTTTTCCCTTTTTCTATTTTCAATTTCTTTGTTTTATCTAGCTCAAAACTCAAAAGGGCATATGTATAAATATGCATACATGCGTAAGTTGATTTAAAAGCGTTGCTAGCAGACAATGATATTGGTATTTGCCCTGAAACAACCTTAGGTTCTGTTTAAAGGGGCAATATCATGGCAAGATTAAATATATTGCACAATCTTGCAATAGCTTGACATAATAAGTTAACTTAACATAATTATAGTATAAATGTTGTGTCAGACACTGCAAATATGGTATGGGCCTGGATGGCTTTAAACAATTTTGAGGACAATTAAAATGGATTACAGTCAGTTATGAATGCTGAACTAATTAACTTTCTTGTTTCAAAACCCATATAATAATTTATTTAATACAAACATTACAACAAAATCCCCCCACTTTCGATAATTATTTTTGTTAAAAGAGCTCAAAAATTTGGTCTAATATAATCATTTCTTCCAATAATATGCTTGTGCTGAAAATATGTAGTAAGGAGGATACACTAGTTTTGTAAGGAATAACCATTAAACTGCCCTTTTCAATATGTTTTTGCCAAATTTTCCTCATAAAATTCATATATGACTTGGTGTTGATAGCTGATTGCCCAAAAATAGATAAAAAAAAAATATTTAAGCTTAGAGTTACAGTGATGACTCTCAATCAGGGTTAGTTGAGATTTTAAAAAATAAATATAATTTGTTCTGTGCAGAGTCATCAGTATTTGAAAAGGTTTGCCCAAAGGAAACATGTCTGAATAGCCACAGTGCTACAGTACATCACGGTTTTGAAAAGTAGGGACACTTTAATTTGTCACAGAATGATGTAATCTTATATATGATTAGTTGTGGTGGTCATTTTTTTATCTGACTGATCACAAAACTCTTTTCAAGAAATCTTGTGATATAAAACATGCCTGTTTGCAGCTGGCTGCTACAACAGTTAATATGTAATAATTGATGAAATTGTCAATCACATGCTTTGTAGATGATACATAGATCTCTAGATATTTTTCACCAAAAAAACTTGATGAATTATATAAACAGATGCAACAAACCATGGTCTTTCTTGAATTTATTATGTAATTTATGGATCTTTATAACTGACCAGTCCAATATCTATTTACACTGTCTGGTGTTTCTTATTTATTTTGTTTACGTTATTTTGATATTTCTCAGAAAAAGTGTCTGAGTGGAATGAAAGTTACAGTGACTAGTGTGAAAAACATTAATTTGGCAAGTTTGCCCTGCTTTGTAAGACTCAGCTTGAATCAGGATTTAGTTGGGGGCACTGAATAAACAAAACTGTAAAGGAAAAATAATTACTGACAGTGAATCATATCTGATAAATTGAATTCTTACAGTAGATTCAATCAAGCAGACACTGTGCCTCAAAAGTGGCTTGCCAAATGAAGATTAGTTTAAACTTTATAAATCCTATTATTTAGTAATTATTAAGTTGTCCTGGAGAAAAATTAATGTGTGTCATAGTTGTTGTGAACAAAATCATGTTCTTGGTATGTTCCTACTTTTGAAAATCTGATCGGTTTTATCAATAGCTCATGAAAAATAGTGAACCAAGTTAATTATTTATTTTTTCAGGTGTTGGTGATAAGATTAAGAATATTTATTAACCAATATGTAAATCCAGTCATATGGCTGCTGTTCAGTACTAACTCAGTGTTTGTTTGCTGAACATCAATTTACAAGCTTGAAACCACCCCTTGCCATGATTTCTTTCAACAGGTCAATAACATGACTTTTGGAGGGCATACAATCATATATTATTTGTTTATTTTGTCTCCATCAGTGATGGAAACTAACTTTTTTGAGCACCGGCTAGCTGAGTAGCAAATTAAAAGGAATCCACCACCCCAACAAAAACTTCACAAGCCTGTAATAAGTTGGTTCTTTTTATTAATCTAAATTGTGTCTGTTAACTTAAGGTGGCTCCCAACTGTTTTTCATTTTGTACCACTGAACTTTACGAAACGCTTTCTCATACATCATGATGGATTTGTGCCAGTTTTTGTTATCTGGTGATGCAAAAACATTTCAGCTTATCACTCTTGTACTCCCATTGGAAATTTTGTTTCCATGGCAACTTGGCAGGGCCTTAAATACACCCTATATTTGGCATTTGACTGCATTTTGCAGAAAAAGTAGTCAGTGAACCTCCGTTTTTATTGCATCAAAATTGTTCTCTTATCAAGGAACATTTCTAAAAAAGTTTCAAAAAATTCTGTCAACAGGTTTTTGCGCCACCTTAACATCTCAGAATATTAAGATGGCGCCAAAACATCTTGACAGAATTTTTAAAAATTTCACTAAATGTGCTTCTTGGTGAGCAAACGATTTTGATGCAATAAAACAAGAGGTTCACCGACTAATTTTTTTGTAAAATGCAGTCGAATGCTAGAAATAAGGTTATTTAAGGCCCTGTCAAGTTGCCATGGCAACCAAAATGTCTGTGGGAGTACAAGGGTTGATAAGCTGAAATTTTACTGTAACATCAGCTCTCAACAAAAAGCAATTATCTTTTACTATAAACAAGTAAGTTTTTCATTAAGTTCAGTGGCCTGTAAGATGGAAAACTGTTTCGAACCACCTTAAGATATGCATCTAAATGTGCCAAAGGCTTAACTAGTCTTTTAAAAGGTAAAGCTCTCCTTGTCCCGCAATGAACATCTTTCTGAGTTACGAATCTATGATGTATACCTATGGATCGCATTGTTTGTCCTTCATCACACAAAATTGATAAGAATACAAATGTCTTTAAATTAATAGATCACAAATTAAAAGTTCATTTCTGGTCCAAAGTGAAGTTCGCATCATAAAAAAACACTGATCAGGACAGGTTACGATACATTACAGTTTATGTTACAAACCAGATACAAAATTGAAAGATACACAAGTATGTGCATTTTTTTCTGCAAACGTACAGGCCGGACTGGCCAGTGCTTTGCAAAATCTACAGGCACAAGGTCGCTCAGTATGAGACCATCACACTTGAATATTGTTTAATTTGTGAGGTAATTTCTGTGAAAAACCTCGATTGATCTCTCATTTTGATGCAAATACAAGACAAAACAGACAGAAGGTCCATTGTCATCTATTTCTGTCTGGATTTACCCAATTGAACAAAAACAAATTGTTATGAAAAAAACGAATTATTTAAAACTTTATCAAAAACAGTGTTTCTCAATTTGCTTTTTTAAACTGTCTGAACTTGTCAATCCTTTATAAACAGTACATTCAGAGTGTCGATCGTGTTTGGACAAACACAAAGTTTAAATTGAATCACATTGGCCACACTGACACGCTTCAACAACTACTTTTAATTAACAGCTACCATCCACAATATAAGAAAATCGAAATATGACCATAAATCTCTTGAAACCTCATAGCTGTATCTTTGCCTAATTATTAGTAATTATTATTATTATTATTATTATTATTACTAGTATATAACCAAAGGTTATGAAGTGCCAGCAAAGTTTGGTTTTAGTGACAAGTTGATGTAAACAAACAATTACTTTGCATATATCAAGGATTTCAAATGGCTGTTACTTTGAGCATCTTCACAGTTGAACTGGATGCGATTGAAGATGGAAGAGATTATTTTGTGAAGCTGCTGAGAGTTTTTGTCAGTAATAAATCAAGCATATTTTGATCATTATTACAGTAAGAAAATAAGTCATCTAGGAGTCATTTGCCACCTCTACATTTTGGACAAATAGTTTTGCAGTGTTGGTATATATTATTTCATTTTTAACCGGTTCATGGTGGCCGCCCACGTGTGCTGACTGTATGAAAAGCAGGGCGGATGGAGAGAGGGTGGTGAAACGAGTGTATTCGAGTGGACAGGCCATGATGCAAAGGTCTGGTCACGAGTTTATATTTTTCAGTTTTTTATAAAATTAATGGCGGAGGGTGCCGTGCGGTAACTTCAACTTGAAGAATTAGGGAACTGTTTGCTTGTGTTTTAGCCTCATTTAAACAAAGTCCAGAGGAAGGATGCCGAAAAAGTTCTAATCTTGATTTGCATATGTGAAGAAAGAAGTTTGAACTCGCTGTACTGACAACTTTTTGATAGACAATAAGCAGAAAATTCATTGAAATTTAAATATAATATTCAGTTATTTCATTTTCTGCCCCCAACATACTATTCAAACCCTCAGATTGAATAGTTTCACAATATGAACCTTTCCTTGTTTCAAATTGCGGGCTACAAAAACTTTCCAGAGTTTTTTTGTGTCTATATGTGGCCTTTCCATACATGTACATGTAATGTAACCTGAAGAGAAAATAAGGGGAAATATATAGTTATTTAACTATTTGAAAAACGTTAACTTTGGAATTGTTTATATCTTGCATTTCATTACCCTGGCTGCTACTTATTAAGAATAGAGGCTGGAGATTGAATTAAGGTTTGATACTTAGGCCCCTAGGTTCATGAGTTTCCATGACCTTTTTCATGATCTTTTAAATTCCTTTTTGTGACCTAAAACTAGTTGACAAATGATATGTAAAGAAACATGTTTCTGTTCTCAACTTCAGAGTGTGTTTTTTTGTAATCATAATTAAGTTCTTGCGTCGTTATGTTTGCTCACACTGTATATTCAACAAAAGTGACTGTTCACTAAAACAAATATTTTATATAACTTTCAATGATCTGGAAACTTCTATGCACCTATTTACCAATGTCAAGCCCAAGGAAAGGGGGCTACATGGAACAAAGTGGGGACTTAGATCTATCATTCTTTCATTCCCTGAGTTGGAATTTTGCCTACTTTGAACACAGCTGTCAGCCTTGTATAATTTTATGGTTGGTCTATCATTGTTACAATACAAAAACAGAAGTCAAATTATTCCCCTGGGGTAGGGCAGTAAGACTCAATATTCTATTTTCCAATCAATGCTCCCCCCAGGGGGGGGTGGCATAATATTGATAGGGGCATTTATACTTTAACCCTTAAACGTTTATGGGGGGGTCCTACAGACCC
>JAOEHT020315301.1:0-10117 GCA_025448195.2 Parazoanthus atlanticus | reverse complement strand
CCCCGTAAATCTGCTCTAGACTGTTTAAACGGCCGACCGGCAAAAATGTTCATGATCCGTGAAAAACTGTATTTTGCAAAACGAGAGTTTAAAACATTACTGAGAGAAGTTTATTACATAACAATAATTGGTAGCGTTAGTTGTACATACCAAATCATTTTTAGCACTGATCTGATTCTTATTTTTAGTTTATAAAATCGGCTAAGGGGAAAGACCACGCGGGTGACAAGTCAAAAATTGGTATTTTGCGAAACGGGAGTTTAAAACATTACTGAGAGAAGTTTATTTCATAAATATAATTGGTAGCATTAGTTATACATCTGACAAATCATTTTAAGTCATGCATCTTATTTTGAAATTATAAAATCGACAAAGGGGAAAAACTACGTGGGTGACACTAGTCAAAAATTTGTATTTTGCGAATCAAGAGTTAAAAACATCACTGAAATAACTTTATAATGTAAGTATGATTGCATGGTAGCGTTTGTTATACAGAACTAATCATTTTAACCCTGTTTCTTATATCTGAACGTAAAAATAATGCTGTATACACAGAGATAGTCTCGATCGCATTTTGTCTCCGTCCACACTTTTTGTAAAGCAGCCGATAGGCTGAGTGTCCTCTTACACGGCATAAAAACTGTTATTAAAGTTTGCGCGCTGTCATAGCTCTCATTCCCTAGAAGAAATCGCTTAGCAGTTTTCATCGCGCCCGCACAGTCTAATATACACTGTCCTCTGTGCTAAATGCGCACTGACCAAAAATAGCTAAAAATAGCCAACATAACAGTAACGTTCTTATACAAAAATGAATTAAGGTACAAATGTCAAACATGTTCAAACTCTCAGAGAAATACTAATAGTCCTAATAGCATTGGGCGTCACGAGCAAGATTCGTGATGCTATACTATAAAAAAGTGATTGACATTCAGGTAAAGTCGATTCTTTTATCCTCAAATGTCGACACAGTGCCTCCTGGCAGTTGTCGCTTAACCCTAGAAGACTCGAAGAAAAAATAGTTACACGAACACTTGAGGGTGGGGGGTGGTCAATCCCCCCCCCCCTTCTACTTTCGACACAATTCATCAGATTGACATGAAATTTGGTAAATATAATAAGCTTCATTTGTACTTTCAATTAAGCGAAACCACGTGGTGTCTTATTGGATTCCATGGCAACGAAAGTCAAATAAACGACGTCACAGGTGGCCGCCATCTTGGATTTTTAAATTTTCAGATTTTGTTCAAATTTGAACTTTTTTACTTCAAAATGACGAGAAAACAGCATTTAGCGGTTGAAATCCACAAAATAGTTAGAATCCATTGTGAAGTTGTCAGTATTTAGTAAGTTTCTAGCGAAAAGTTGAGATTTCGCAGTCAACAAACAAATTGCGTGACTTTTTATGATGACGTCATCAGTTGTGACGTCACTTAATTAGCGCCAAAAGATGTGTTAACGAACAAAGAACAGTTGTACCAAAGCTTTTGACAATCGGTCAAGCAGCAAAAATTTAAAGCCAAAAAAATCGAGGGAGGGGTCACTTTGACCCTTCCCCCCCCCCCAAGGCTTCTAGGGTTAAACAACAAAACGCAGTTGCCTGAGCAGTTTCTGTTTGTGGTTCTCGCGCAAACGTCCTTTTACTTCCTCTGACAGCTGCAAACGTCCTTTCCAAAAGTAATTGTGCCTCGGAAGCAAACAACTTTTCTTCACGCAGTAAAATTTCTTGCCCAGTTTCTTTCTTGTTGGCTTGTAAATAACCTTGCCTGGATTGGAGGGATCATTGGTTGGGTAAATGTACCGTTCTTTATGCATAATGCATACGTCCCAGGGAGCAATTGGCATCTCACGTGAAAAATTTGTAGTGCACTGCTCACAGCTGACTGCCCTCTTGTAATCAGTGACAAATACAATCTCAAATGGCTCGTCGTTGTGATAAAATTCAGTGAAGTGCGCGGGCTTAGGGTCATCAAGATCGGGATCATATACCCCAATGGGATCAATCTCTTCTGTTATTGGGGCTTGTGCAATGTTGTTTGCTCCTTTTCTGGGTTTCTTTTGCTTGTTTTTCTCACCGGCGGTTCTAGGAACATTGTGGAAAGCCACCCTTGACTCCAAATTTTGCTGTTGCTGATATTTAGCAATGTGTTGTCGCAGGCTTCCTTCACTTTCTGCAACTGCGACAGAATGTTGGCAAATGCCTCCATTCCCAGCAAATGTTGCACAGCCTCTGCATGTCAGCACTCCACTTCTTTTGGAAACGGTGAATGCTTTGTCAATTTCTGTTACGCAGAAGTTGCCCTTTTCTAGGGTAATTACTGTGAAATTTGATAGTATGATCTCCGCCCTCTTCCAAACATCAAGCAACACATGGGAAGCTAATTTGCTTGCCAGACCACTCTCTGCAGCGGAAATGGAGAGCTTCTTCGTTATCAGCTCTTCAGCCGCACTATCCTCTGAAATGAATCCCAGAGCTTTCTTGACATAGGCTGTACGCTGGTGGGGTGTCATTTGTGCCCATCGTAGTGGATCGACTGCAAGTTGGGAGTACTCTGGGGCGAGCCGATATTCACCGAGTCCCCGCAGTGCTTTCACAAACTCGCTCTTTTGTTGCTGGACAATCCTTTCGTTCACTACTTTGTGAATTCGGGCCTGATCCGTTGCCTCGCCGTGTGCTTCCCCTTTCAGAACATGATGCAGAGATTCCGTTCCCTGGTTGTGCCACTTGTTGGGCGGATTACCAAGACCGGCTGCAACTCGAACAGGTTTCAGCATGCACTGCTTCAACGTTGCTGACAAGGGACGTATCCTCCCTTTCTGTGTTTCCAACCACTGTGAAAATCCGGCTGGCCACGTCGGACGCACTGTACTTTTCATCAAATCGAATGCCTCATCGTCTTCGCAATCAAGTAGACCCTTCACTCTCTCGCCATTTCTTTCTGCACCGAGGAGCTGAGAAACGATTTTTTTCTGCTCTCTAGACGAAACATTCAGCTTCTGCAGCTTTGCCTTTACATCAGATTCAACGTGGGTGAAGCAGCGTAGGTGAATGTTCAGTTTGTTATTTATGGGATAGACGTTCTCAAAACCTTGTTCTAGTGACAGCTCTCCGTCAGTGCCATAGGTTAATGACTTGATACCCTTCCGGAAAAGGGAAGAAGCAAGGTACTCATAATCTTCCCTATCTTTGGTTATGCTGGTCATCATTGCCGCGAGGGTGGTTGGATGTCTATCCGGTTTATTTCTATAGACAAACATTGGGTGCGGGAAGGCTAGTGTGGTGACGTAAAACCGACCAACATTGTAAGTCATGTCCACCCCTATCTGGCTCTTTGGTCGGTTGCCTGCACAGTACGTCTTAATCCATGTTAACTGATTATCAGAAGCTGCAAATGTGTTGGGAGCCATGTGCTCCATACCTTGTTTGTTCTTCACCCCAAACGACATGTCCCGCAAAAAGTCATCGTGCTGCATTAGATTCATAAGCTTTATGAAATCTGTCCTTCGTGGGGGACCAGTGTTCCGGCTACGTTTTCGATCTGGTACACCGCGACATAAGTTGTACACTTGCTCTCTGTTTCTAATCATATCTGAAGGGCTTCCAATGTTAAGTACTCCGCCACCTTCCTGCTCAACTAAGTTGATTATGCGTTTTGGGGTCTCGCTTTTCCGTGCCGCTTCCCTTGCCTGTGACAGGATACTTGGCTTCACGTGATAATACGATTCTTCCTTCTTCTTCGAATTGCTGTGTGCTTTCAAAAATAATTCTGTGACGTTGCCTGTAGCCTTGTACTGCACAATTGCATATTTTGCAAGAACTCCCCTCTGTTCAACCTTGTATATGATTCGCGAGAAGATCTTGCTGGTATCATGCCAGCTATACTGCCTCCTCACCAGGTAGACATCATCGCCACAAGTGTCGTCTGTGGAAACAGCCTCAACACCGTCCACAATTCCACCGTCGCCAAATCTCACACGGACTTTCGCACTTGGTGAAGAATGCCGGCTAAATATGCCATTATCATCTGCGCTCAAGTCGCGGTGTGACACGTTTTGCAGATCAACAACAAATATAGCAGTTTCCCGAACAGCTTGAGGAACCCTCCTGGATAGACGATCATGGTCCACTTTTCCTACAACACAAACCTCTATGATTTCTTTCAAACTTAGTCCTTTCTTGTTCCGTCGAAACACAGGGCACTCGTTAATAGAAACTGCAATAGATGAAAACATAAAGAATAGTGTACTTTATTGTGTTAATTCGTAACACCATGCAAAAGGCATGCACAACTCAACTTATCAGTTCGTAACTTTTTAAAGTATATTTGTATGCTTATTTCCCACAATCAAAAATGAAGGCAATCAACAACTTCGCTCTAAATATTACAATAACGCTAGATGCCTACTGACCATTTGCATTGGCTTGCGACGTGGAACTCCTGGTGTGGTCACTCTCAAAGTCATCTGCAAAAGTACAGCAGAGTTTAGCATGTGGATAACTATTTATGTGGCATTTTACCATATTGGAAGCCATCTTGGGCAGTTTAAAGTGGCTGAAGCACAAATAAACAATTTTAAAAGTATTTTTCAAAAGCATCTTGGTCTATTTAAATAAACTAATTTAAAAAAAATTACAACAAAATTTGTCATGCTTAGACACAAATCAGGCTAATCATAACACAGTACGCATAAAGGCGGCACCTAATTTAGTCAAGCCATGATTGCTGTCTTAAAAAATGAAAAAAATGTTTTTGTTTTTGCTCGAAAATTCTAAAGATTGCATTCCCTCTTACTCGTATATTCATATTCAAGTCAAGGACCACATAACAGTGCAAACGTTCAGCATACAGATTATTCTTTAGATAAACGAGTATGATTAAAGGCCATTAAAACTAACCTTGTCGAACAAACGACTGCTCAGAACGCATAGCTCCTGAATTAGATTTATCCGAGTTGTGTAAGTTGTCTTCTGCAATGAAAAGGTAACATTCAATAAATCAATAAGATTTTAATTCATGCGTTTTGCCTTAAAATGTGAGATTTTTATTTACCATCAGAGGTGGCTTGTGATATGGTCATCCTCTTGCTGTCGTCACATGCGTCATCTGCAAAAGTGACGTTTGAAATTGAAATTCCAGAAAAAAAAAAGTTATGTCAGTTTCTAACACTCTTGGGAGCGCCCAAGAGACAGGGAGAGCAGAATACGAAAGTGTATGAAGATAGACTGAATTAGTGTGAAAATCTCGAATTAATGTAAACTCCTGTTATTTTACGAAAAAGTATTCCAACACTACACCGTATTCATAATGACGCCCAAAGTACATATCGAGGCTGGACGGGCTTCTTCTAAGTTTTGCAGGTTTGCGTTTTTCTAAAGCAGCTCCTGGGATATCATTTTCAGTGAGAACAACAGCCGTAGAATTTGAAGTGGCGTTCGCCACTTTGCAATTCTGGGCCATAAGGACGCTCATGGCTGTCCAGCCTCGATCTGATGTCTTCAGTCCGCTATTATGAATACGGTGTATTACTTTAATCATTTGTAAAATGCTGCAACGATCCCACGGGCGTGCGAGGTGGATTGGGCAGAGAGGATGGGGAAACATGGGGCAGCACAGAAATTTTTGGTTATTCTAATTGTAATTTTGCATTAACTCCGGCATTTCCTTTCATTTTTGTTAATAATTTAAAATATCCCATCGACTTACTTAGCGTAGAGCCTTGTGGAGAAGCGCCGGAACTACTCACACATCCGTTATCACCTGGAACAATAATAACATGTTACATGGTGTATTTTTAACCCTAACTAGAGTAGGCGTTGGCGGTTGGTGCTCGTAAATAGGCATAATATGCCCAAAGCAAAATTATGCCAGAATTCACAAATCATGCTCATAAACTTAAAATTATGCTAACAAAATGACGTAATTTTACAAACATAGACATGCAAATACGACTTGAAATTATGACGCTTTTCAAATATGAGGTTGTTATAGATTTAATGTGATATATTCAAAAGTCGGCAAACCTGTCCTCGGTCCAGATTGAAAAATGTTCCTGACCCGCTTCGCATACTTTTCAACCCCACGGTCATGATTTTGGATGCTAATTTTGTCTAGTTACCTTGGCTCTCTGCGGAAACCCCACTGGAGAAGGATGCCCGTGGTCGATCCCAATCTAACCTAGGTCTTCGCGGTGGAATAACAAGAATTTCATCGTCCTCGACCGACTCTTCCGCAGGCCTCTTAACACCTTCCTTCACATCCCCTTCTGGTGTACGACCTGAATCGCTGCTGAAGTAAATAGAGATGAGTCTTGTGCTGTGCGTTGCGTCACCGGTTGCGTTCCGTAGCGTTGCCGGTTCGGTTGCGTTGTGGTAGGCAAACGTCCTGTGATTCTGATTTATCTCAGAATTAGATAAGCGTGTATATTTGGTCTTAAAATTCTACTAGATGTAAATTTCATGTGACATTTCTCACTATGGCGTACTGTACGAAGCAATAAACAACTTCACTCAGTCCATTTAACAGTTCGGTCTCACAGACAATGGACGAATAATCAAAAAATTATCCAGCTGGACGGATCATTTATCTGCCACAGTCGGAAATTTAGTTTTCGTCGGCATGCTTTACAATCAAAATTTGTAAAATTTGTAGATTAATAGATATATTTTTTTATTGTACCTTGTAAATAGTTTTAGGTTTTATAACCCTTAAACGGTCACGGATATACTGCCAACCCACCCCCCACCCTCAATGTTTTTGGACCTAAAACTTTTACCTCTTGACCAATTACAAAACGTTTTTGCACAACTGCTCCTCGATAATGAACACGTCTTTTGAATCTAATTGAATGACGTCGGCATTGATATACATCATACTAGTTGAAGGAAAAAAGAGTTCGCTAACTGATCGCTGTCAAACTTTCGATTTTTTGAATAAAAATGATTAAAAACCATAGTTATCCATATTTTTCTGATTATTTCGTAGTTCTGGCATATAAAATAGTGATTTCAAGCTATTTTCAATAAAATGTCTCAATATTAAGCAAACTCTCAAAAATCCATGATCTTGTATTTGTTACCGCGGCAACAGCGGCTAATTAGGTGATGATTGTTATTATGCAGTTTAATTAGTGGGTCACGCACTAATTGCATGCCAAAGGGCATGTGCTAATTCTTAATCGCTTCAAAAATCTTGGTGCGGGGGGGTGGGGGGTCAAAGAGGTTTGCCACCGTTTAAGGATTAATATCTTTATATTCTTAGTATTTTTTAAAAAAATATTGTTACATTAGTTCTTAGCATTTAAGGACTTCCATTGGTATTAGTGATTTGCATGTAAAATTAAAGAAGGGACCACCCTACTTAAATAAAAGCATCTATCAAGCAATCAATCTATCTGACTGACTCTATCTGTCTGTCTGTCTGTCTGTCTGTCTGTGTCTGTCTGTCTGTCTGTCTATCTATCTATCTATCAATCTATTTATCTTGTCTTCAACTTTGTATCTTAATAGATACGATCGGGTACGGTAACCTGTCCAGTCGGACAATTCATCTCCAGTATAAATTTGACTGTTAAACGTTTCTTACTAAGTTAAACGTTTTATTTTATAAATTATATTCACTCACCCAGAGCAGCATTCCAATATAGAAAAAGACTGCAATGCTTCCTCGGTAACTCCGCTCGTTTGCAGCCTCTTCCACAACCAGCAGCAGACACGCATTGCTGATGTGGGGTCGCTGGATGGGAAAACTCTGAGTAGCCCATTGCCGTTCCCTCCAAGCTCACAGCCAATGGGATGAGTGTCAACAATAAAAACATCCCCACGTCTGCATCCCACAACAATGATATAGCCACCGCAAGTATACACCGCCACCTTGGTTGCCGTGACTGTAGTGAGACGATTTACGGCCTTTCTCAACGCAGCTTTTCCGTCGTGCAAGAAGGCTTGTCGTTCTAGTTGGTTACCATAAAATTCCTCCGATATAGCATAGGTTCCTATCAGACCGGCTTTTCTAAGTTGCTCGTACGCCTCCATGACGTCGTAAAACTTACTTACATCTCTGTACGGATTGAAACGCTCTGGAGCGGTGCGAATAATGTGCTCCAAGGAACTGACAATAGATTTCCACAACACGCCCTCCCTTTCGGTACTCTCGGTGTTATCGGCAGTTAGAAGGAGCCAATAAGAAGGTCAAGGAATGAGCAAGCGTTTGTACCATCCCTAGGAATCACAGGTTCAACATGTGCGCGACCAGCAGTGACAGCCGAACGGTCAAATTCTTCAACGGCACTTGCTTGACTGACCTTCAATGGTACATCTCGGGCGTTTCCGTTCTCATCACTAAACATTTTGACCAAATCAGCTGCAGTCATGCGTTGGCTCGGTGTAAATTCAAACGTCTCTAAAATCAGGAACCATTCAGTTTCTTGGTAACTCTTGTATTTCTCACTGTGTCTCGGCTTCAACTTCTTTCGGTGACAGAGCCCTACGGTTTGTCGCCAGGGTCGTTGCGACTTGTACCCCTCTTTTATCTCCAGTTCATAGGGATTCTTCAAGTTTGGGTTGAGAAGCATGAATAGCACCATTCCCATCGCCCACATATCGATAACCTTCAAGTCGTTCATGGTTGCCTGGGACGCAACTTGATCCTCAGAGAATATTTCTGGTGCCATGTACACCGGCGAACCGCGATTAACGTTGTGCGTAGCAGTGTGACACATGGTTGCCGTCTGGGTTGCTTCAGATCTACTTTCTCCGAAGTCGGTCACCTTGCATATGATAGGCTCTAAACTACACATGCGTTGCAGCCTCATCCTTGTTTTGTAAACTAGAATAGTGATTGTTAGAAACTAACACGTTTGCTGATTTCGGATCCCTGTGTGCTATTCCCCTTTCGTGTAGGTATCGAATGCCAGACGCAATGTCTCTTCCAATCCTCATCTGAAAGGGGAACTCATCTATTGCGTCTTCTGAATGAAGATAATGCAAGAATTGATCAAGACTGTTGACCTTTTCTTGACCTTCAAAGGGAGCGAAATCGAAACACATACTCCAGCATGATGGAACATGGCATATCGCAAACAGCCTTAAAACCGACTACGTTTTTGCTGTTCAGACCATGCAAAATCTTTGCTTCTTTGAAGAAGAGGCGTTTGCTGTCTTTGTCTTGACCCAGCATCTTCTTTATCACGACAGTGCTGCGACCATCACTGTCAGTGTTCCGGCCGCCACACTTCGCTATGAACACAGCGCCGAACGATCCTATCCCTTTTCTCTTCCTTTTCCGAAAGATCAGACCACCGAAATGTCGGGATATCTCTGACACAGTCGCTAAAGCGCTTTTGTTGCTTCCGTTTCAGCGAAGGAAATTTGAAATCCATGTCGTGTTTGAACCAACATTCACTGAACAAGCTGAATCTAGAAAGCACTCGACTAATTTTCCCGCCAAAGTTATCACGTGACATGTTAATAAATACGCTCACTTCCGCCGGATGTGTAAACTTTTGTTCTCACAGGGAAAATTATCTGCCCTAAACAGCGGAAATGCCGGAGAAGTTACTAGTTACGCTACGTGATCTGAACTCAGATGGATTCAGGTCGCAGCCAATTACAGAGCAACTACTTAGCAAACATGTCAAACTTAACTGCCGTTTGCACGCAAACAACTAACAAGACCCTTCACGAACAATTCTGTCTTTTGCATATAGCTTTATTTGTGCGCACACTAAGTCATTCTTCTAATAAATCATAATAAATGCGAAGGGCGTATAATGTTTAGTTCCGGTTACAATCACCAGCTGAACTTTGAAATTTTAAAATACTTGCAAAAAAAACTGCGGTGAACAATACGTGTCGATGCTATTTTTAACATTTTAAACTTCTTGCCGTTTTTAAACTCGCGTTTAGAAAAGTACAATTTTCATTGATCACGGAACATTTAACCCGATCGGCCGTTTAAACAGTCTAGAAGCGGCTTCCGGGGCTGAATATAATTTGTTATGTATAACTAATCGTGCAGAAGCTATTTTTATCACTAAAGTCTTCCACTCTCGTTTCGCAAAATACAGTTTTTCACGGATCATGAACAATTTTTGACGGTCGGCCATTTATATAGTCTAGAGA
>JAOEHT020315300.1:0-18139 GCA_025448195.2 Parazoanthus atlanticus | reverse complement strand
TTTCGCACCAACCTGTGCCACCATAGGGATACCAAGCAAGAAGCAGATGAAACACAGCAATGCTATGAAAAGCTCTTTCCTCTTCTTGAAGTACTGAGGATACTCGTCGACCAGCCCTGTCACAACAGCTTCAAACATGGCGAACTGTGTGTCCAGGCCCAGAGTCAGCAACATGAAAAAGAAACAGATTGACCAGAACGGAGAGATAGGCATCTGCGCTATGCATTCTGGGAAGACTATGAAGGCCAGACCCGGGCCGCTTGTGGCCACATCCGCCACCCCTTTCTTCAGAACATGCGCCATGAAGCCCAGCACGCTGAAGATTATGAAACCCGCGAAAACGCTGGTGGTGCAATTGATGGTAGAAACAATGATGGCATCCCTGTGGAGAGACAGAAGACGCGATCAAGTTGGCATCTAACGAGTGTCCATAAAAGGCTTACTTTTTAGTTTTATTCACTAATTAATTAATTCATTAATTGATGCTTTGTTTGTTTGTTGATCGACTGATTGATTGATTGATTGATTGATTGATTGGTTGATTGGTTGATTGATTGATTGACTGATTGATTGATTGATTGATTGATTAGTTAATTAATTGATTGATTGATTGATTGAATGACTGGTTGATTGATTGATTGATTTAGTTGATTGATTGGTTAACTGGTTAATTGATTGGTTGATTGGTTGAGTGGTTGGTTGGTTAATTGATTGAGTGGTTGGTTGATTAGTTGACGGGTTAATTGATTGATTGAATGATAGATTGATTAATTGATTGATTGGTTGATTGATTGGTTGATTGATTGGTGGATTGGTTGATTGATTGATTAATTGATTGGTTGATTGATTAATTGATTGATTGGTTGATTGATTGATTGAATCATTCATTCATTCATTTACGTATTCACGCACTCATACTGACCTGAACACATTGTTGTGAAACTTGTTGTAGCTTCCAAAGGCGATCAGCGACCCAAACCCGATACCCAGGGAGTAAAATATCTGTGTCGCCGCGGCCGCCCACACCTCGGCCTTTCCAAGCTTCTCAAAATCGGGTGTGACGTAGAACTTGACTCCCTCCAACGAACCTGGCAGCGTGACCCCCCTGAAGAATAGGATAATCAACACAAAATAGGGAAAGGTGGCGGTGAAGTAGACGACTTTCCCCGAAGACTTGATACCCTTCCACAAACAGAAATACACCAGCACCCAGGCAAGAATTAACGTCAACAGCAATTGCCAGCGGATCTCCCCCATCTTCCCCATGTCATCAGTTATTCTCAACACATAATTGTCCCAAAACTCCTCGCTAGGCATTGTGGTCTTGGGCACAGTTTGTGTCACATTACTAGTGCAGTTAGTTATGACCCTGGTGGTGTTAACTATGGTAGTTATTGTACCATTGATACAACTGTTCACATCCGTAGCGTTGATGAGACTCGAGTTGCCGATTGGTTGATCTTCGTTTAAGGACTCGGCTGTCCTGCATGCGGCCGTATTCCACCAGTTATTGCAATATTTCCAGGGCACTACGCTGCGGAATGACTCGAAGAGATAATACAAGCACCATGCTATGATGACGTTGTAATATACACAACAAAGGAAGGAAATAACCAACATGGAAAAACCGACACCTGAGAGAAAGAAAAACAGAGTCACCGTGAGTTGTGAGTTGAATTAGGAAACAGCTCATTTTAGGCTTTCAACTGGAAGCGCTACCTGCCAAGAAGATGCATACAAGTTTACAAATTACGTCATGCGGCTTTCGTAGCATTATGCGAGAGTGTGTTCGAGTGTGTTGGATATTGGGCCAGGTGGCAGTCAGTACTTTCTCGGGCTATAAGAACTAAATTAATCATCTAGCAGAAAATTTAGTTGGACTTTTGAAACAACCAGTTGCTTTTAGAGGGTTGTAAAAGATTTGTAATAATCATGTCAAAAAACGAATAATAATAACTGTTTTTAAATCATGAAGTTATAAACAAAAAGATTCTAAAGATTTACAGAAAAATGCCTCAAAGTACTCTTTTACTCCTCCTCCGCCAAAAAAAGTCAATCAAGGTTCCTGGAGTCTCTTTAAGCCGTTTTAAAAGAAAAGCGTCGCCATGCATGCACACCCACGCGAAATTTGGCGCCAAAATGCAGAACACGCGACAAAGTTAGTGCATTTATGGTCCTGTATTTTCGTTGTATTTTGCTTGTCCTCTGGCTTTAGAAAGATTCATGTAGCTCTTGTCTTGGTACTTTTATGTTCAATCTGATCAAAACGATCAATCTGAACGTACGACTCTGTGGTTTTGTGGCAGAAGCTTTCTTCTGCTTTCTTCTCGTTTCCTCTTAACTGAAACTATGCGGGCCCAAAATATATGGTTGCAATATTTCATCTCTGAGTGATTATCTGCTTCTGCATGTTTTGTCTGGGGGCGGTTTTTAAAGAAACGGTATCAGGTTTCGCGGTAATTTGTTTTCAGCTTTTTAACAAATACTAACAGAAAGCCAAAAGACTTGGATCGGAAGTCTCTTATGTCCTTCGTTGTACGTCGTTCAAATTCGATTTACCTTACTCTTTGTTTGCGAGGACTGCAGAAGATGAACCAAATGCCCGTTTTTCTTGCCCGTAACTTTCGTAATCAAAATGTGGGTTTTCCTAATTAGAGGTCCTTCACTCAAGGTAAGATTAAGTGGTCAAGTTGTGATAAGAGAAACGTCATTCAGCAGAACTAAAGTGCTTGTGTGGGTGGAAATTGTGTTTAAGCTTCTCTTTGAAAAATTCTGACAACATCTCGTGGGTTTTTTATTGTTTTTCGTGCAACTTAAAGCTAATTTGTACAAGATATTAACTCGAAGAGGCAAACAACAAACTCTCACCAATTGAAATCCGAAGGCAAATGAAAAACGCTTGCTCAAACTTCTAAGGCAAAAAAACGACAAGAATTCGCTTTTTGATAAGTACTTTGGCCGCTCAAAGCGGTCTGATCAATTGAAAGCGCCAAATAAAGCAGCAGATATAAACGTATCCTACCAACAATGATTAGCCATTGAGTCAGTTATTAAGCAAGGTAATTTGAACACCAATTCACGGAAAATATGAACAAAAATGAAAATCCGAAAAGCATCAAGTGAAGCGATATCAAATGTATGTTGTAGGTGTGCAAATAAACTAAACTATAAAATGAAAACTAAAGAACACACTCGGAATATTGACTTAGGATGCTAAAATGAGAAGGAAAAGAAATGTAGTCGATAGATTGAAACAAAATAATGTTCTTTGATTTTGTTTTCCCATCAAGCGGAGTAATAATGGAAGAAGGCGTAAACACGCTATTCTATTAAGTTTCGTTTGGCTGATTATAAATTTATGAGCTAATCGTCGGCAGATTCAATTCATTGGGAGCAGCCGTTTTCTGAAAAGCAAATTTTCGTAACTCAATCAAACCTCAATACTTTTAATACTTTGTAAATAAACGCTTTCGCGAGCGTTTTATTAAAATTAAGACAAAGGTATTAATAAATCACTAAATATTACGATAAACTATCTTTTCTATGATTGTACTCTACGGCTTTATGACCAGATGTCTACAGTTATCTGAAATGTCTTTCAAAAACTTTTTGCAGTGAAATTTTTCGTGTTTAATACTTAAAACAATGAAGCATTTCAATAAAATTATTCCTCTGGTTTTTGGTCATAAATATTGTATGTGTTACTATTAGAAAACACTGACACATTCGATACAATAAAATAATTATATTACCTATACTAAATTTCTGCCGCAAGAGAGTTTTATGTGATTTTTCTTCGAAAACAAACCAGTTCCTGCAAGGTTAAACCACATCAATTTGAAAAATACCATATGAAAAACTCTAGGCGCGAAACTGAATCCGGCTACTGGTTACCAACTCAGTGAAAACATTTAGCTTCATTCATTGCAAAATTTACGCAAATCATAACCCTTCAATAGTTTGAAACATTTAAACATAATAAATAAGACAAAAAGTAATAATAAACTGAAGCGAAAAATTGCACGCTTCAATATTAAAGTATAACGATATGGACTAAAAGAAGAATACTATAGATAGAACATACCTTTCCCTAGTGGGCAAATCGCCGCCCAGGAAGTCACGGGACCCAGGCTAACATACTGCCCAAGTGCCAGCTCCATGAAAAACAGCGGCATTCCGACAAGAAAGAGCATTATTACATACGGTATGAGAAATGCTCCGCCACCATACTTGAAAGCCAAAAACGGGAATCTCCAAACGTTCCCTAGACCGACTGCATATCCAATGCAAGCAAGGAAAAATTCCGCCTTTTTCCCCCATTGTTCGCGTCCCTCGTCCACGTTAATTTCTACGTCCACTTTATATTCACTTTCTTTCTCGTCCGCCAATATACCTTCCTCTGTATTGCCATTGGCAGCGAGTTTGGTTTCTTCTTCCGTCATAAGTTTGCCTTGTGTTGGCTTATTCTAGGAAAAACACACACATAAACTAGTGAGACCTCAGTTAAATGTACATGAGAGGGACTTGGCACGCGAAATAAATAACAAGAGAGCGATAACTGGTGTAGTAATGTGTACTTTTTGTCGAGCCAATCGAGTTCTTTGGCTTCCCAATGTGAAAGCTATGACGCCAAGAGACACCCGTTTAATCACACACGTGAGGAAACTGTGATTGAACGCTGGTTTATAGTCTTTCCCTTCATTGGCCTAGTAAGAGCGCCATTATCTCTGAGGACAAAGATTCTCAGTTCCATTTAGCCTGCTATAAGAATAAGATGTTTATCAAACCAAGACAGGTGTTGCCAAGGCTCAAGTTGACTGTCCAATGTACGGTCAGTTCCGATAATAGCCATTAGACCAAGTAATTATTCGCTCGTTTTGAAATATGACGATTCAACTCAGCTTGAATTAACGAAACAAAGACAGGAACTCGGCGCAATACGCAAGTTGAAAACCAAAGAACGTAAAACAGTTATCAATTATGGAAGGTGCTCGCTCACCATGCAGATAACACTGTGCAGACTATCCGCGGAAATAAACCGAGTAAAGAGTTTGTAATTGGCACCCTCTTGAAAAGCTCTAAAAACTATAAACAAGTGCTAGAAAGGCATGTGGGATGTTTAATATGTAGTGGAATGACGAACCAAGATAGCAGGGAATGGTGGTAATCAAGTTGAATTGATCTTTATCTCGAGTTATAGCATGTTCTAAAACGGGCATCTAAAATGATTACCCATTCAGAGATTATAATCATCATTTTGTTTAAATATTTATGTGTTCTTAAAATGTTTCTCTCCCTGAAATATTTAAAAGCGTGTCAAGTAAGGAGAAAATTATATACGGTTTCAACACCACACGTCTACTCGATACTGTTTTGACAGCTTGTCAAGTGCAGTATAATGCCCGAATTATCTGGGCGGAGGTTGCAAATGGCGGAGTGAAGGCTGGGTTGTGTTAGGATATTTATTAGGCGCAATTATATTTGTAAGTAAGCAATTCCCAGCTTATTAGCTAGAAGGCAAAACTCCAGTGCTTCTGAGGAAACCAGTTTAAAGCAAGAATTTCGGCACTTAACCCCATGATTGAAAATGTGAAAATTGTAGGCGGTTCAACTGGACCCAAAAGACAATCAAAACCATCTGACTATTGGTCGTGGAGGTTATATATTTTGACAGAGAAGTTAGGAAAATACTGCAAACATTCAATTAAATTGCTTCATACACATAATTGCCCAAAGCCACCAACCACTGAAAATTTAGTATAATAATTCGAGCCAGAAGCAAAATTATAAACGACGAAATTTAACAGATTAACTTTCAAACATCATTAAGTTTAGTCATCGACCGACATTTCTTTTCAGTTGGAAAGTGTTTTTTTGGCTAAGCTCAGTGGCATATTAAGCCTAGCCAGACACATAGTAAAGTCCCGTTTATAATAATTCCGAAACCGCCATAGCTTCAACTTCAAAAGTATTGATATTGGTGTCCTGCAGTTTTGTGATTGTATCAGAAATGGGAACGTTGATTGATCTACCTTTTCGCTGCAACTTTCACAGAAGTTGGTCATTTTGAACCACGAAAACTTTTTAAAAATTCCAAACTTACTTGGATGTTACCTTTGTGTTACTGCGTTAATGAATTTTTTGTGTTTGTAATGAGATTATTTGTATTGTTTATTTTTGATAACGTTTTTATTGTTTGCTCTTGAAGCTGTCAAACAAAGAATGAATTTTTATTGTTTGACATGCTTTGTCACCGGACCAAATACCTAGCGCAAGTATCACGGCATAACCTTATTTTGTGTCTTGCATTCCATATTGGATTTTGCAGTCGAACAATCTGCACGGTTTATTTTAGTTTCCTCGATTCGTCATGCTTCTAAACATACCAACAAGTGATGAGTTTGTCTAAATTTTGAAATACTTTCTTCAATGATAGGATGTTTCCAAGGACAAAAAACCAACAGCAAACTACAAAAAAAAAAACGAAAAAAAAAACATTATATGAGCCAAGAGCAAACTGGTGACCTGAAATAGCATGTTCTTAATATGTGTTCCCGAAAGCAAAGAAAAATGAATCAATATCAATATATAAACTGATCATTGTTGTAAACTAATGTGCGCAATTCCACAGCTCTGTTTCGGCTCAACCAAGTCTCGGCCGATCAGGTACAGGAATTCTGAATTAGTTTAATACATTTACGTACTCAATTTAAAAAGGTGGGAATACTGCTTTCCTTGAATTAACGAATTATGACAAAGAAGACAAAATATTCCGCTTTTTTTCAGGTTAACCGACAGTCGGAGAACAACAAAGTATATTTAGTTTCTTTCACCCAACTTACAACTTCACTAATTTGTGTCACTAACAGTCATATAAATTCCGGGAAATTCCCTTTACCACACATATTGCATATATCAAATACCATTAGCGCAGAGCTGACTGGATTAGCCAATATCACAAACGACGAAAGGACTGGGTCCGAATTTCTATGATTAATCTAATATGGTAGTGAAGGTTTGGCAGAGTTTGACTGAATAATAAGCGTACGCATGTGGTGAAGTTTCTCAAATCACTAGAATAAGAGACTTAGTGTGGTTTGGAGAGAACCGTGTCTCCAAACCATACCGGTCTCTTATTTTAATGATTTATGAAATGTCGCCATATCGTTAATATCCAGCCAATCGCCTTCAAACTTGGTAAACTCTGCAATTTTTATGCTTTCTTTCTTGTGACAGGATTTATTTCTTAATCAGGTCAATTAGATTAGTACGTTAGGCAAACCGGGACACACGTGCAAAATGTCGTTTTAAATCTTCTGTTGATCAACTTTTACTACAACTATCTACTAATCCGTGTGTAACACCAACAGTAAAGACAATCGATGAAGGAGAATCCACCCTTCTCAGCTGTGGTAACTTACCAAACATTCAAGTCGTGTGGACAAAGGACAGTACCATTCTCCCGACAAACTCCACTACGTACCGCATATCGAGAGCAAGCATTGAGGACAGCGGTCTCTACCAGTGTCGAAATGGATCTCATGTCATTACAACCATAACACTCGAAGTTTTAAAAGGTAAAAATACTACATGCACGATTTCAGCTCTCTTGTTATAGTTAGCTGGGTCCATAACACAAATTACAATTTATCCACAAGTCTCATTTTCTAAATTCTAAAATCTAAACTACAAGTGCGATACTGCTGTTCTTTTAACAAGATATAAATTTTTCTTTTGAAAGTTTTGCGTGATACGATGGTTCGTTTTTGAAATACAACACTTTGAATTTTGTGACAGTCTGACTCAGCATATTTCCTAAACTTGCTAAAACGTTTGACGTAATAACTAAAGTATTAAATGAACTAAAACTTTTCCATTGGAAACTTCAGCGTAATGTGCAGGTTACGTTTTCGCCCGCCCTCTTGGTGTACAGCTGTGATGTATGCAAAGCATTCTGGGTACAGCAACATGGCCGCCACATATTATAACAAGCAAAAACAGTAAATCTTTCGAAGATTATTTGCCCAATAGCTCGGTTAAAAACTACACTACTGCTCCAGAATTTCGGTTATTTTATATATTTTAACCTACTTTATACAGAATACTTAAAATATTGTTCAAATATCAGTTTTTTTCTCGGACCATTTGTTTGTGAAAACGATCTATACACCGACATCTCAGTGCATACCAAAACACAAAATAATTGTGGCTAACTTATTAAAAATTTCGGATAAATACAAGTTGCTGTTACGGGAAAGGTTAAGAGTCGGATAAAATGACAGTTAGTTGTTTGTTTTGCCCAATTCTACTGTAGACTTTCCGACCCAGCTGCTCGCGCTTTTCTTAGTTTTGATAGTCTACAATACCTTTCGGTCCGGGAATGCGCACTTGGACAACCTTTAGTTTGAAATTGCTGTTTTCGTTTAATATAGCATGCCGTGAATTTGCTTTCATTTGGAGTAAATAACTAAAAGATATCACTTGACGTGGTAAAAGAATAACACAGATAAGTAATAATAATAATAAAATAATAATAATAATAATAATAATAATCTGAGATATTCTAGTAAGAAACCCAAGTCACTAAACTCTTTAGTTCAGTCAAAACAATCTGTTTATTCACTTCCCAAACACTCAAATTCATGGAATGAGTTATTCAAAGCTTGCTTAATGAAATTGTTTGTCTTCAGTTCCATTTGCGCTAAATAAGAACTGGTCGACCCTTCAAAATACTGATGATATGCACTGAAATTCTTTTTTCTTTGCCCCCACTATCAATTGTTGTCAAAGGAACAGGTACATTTTTGCAAACAAAATGAAAAAGTTAAAACAAACGAATATACAATTTTACTTTTCATCACACACTCACACTGTAAACAGGATGTTGTAAACACACGTGGAGAGCACATGAATATATTTATGAGCGTTGGAAACTGAGCTTTTTATAAGAAGCTTTTTATATTAATGCGTCGAGGCTGAAAAATGGTCACGATTTTAAAGAACATGCTAATAACATGCCTCAGATTGACACTACGGCGGAAATGTTTGTTTCGATCTACAGTTCTTGAAAATGAATGGAAGCTCAAAATAGAATATTGTGAGAGTAAGATGGCAGTACAATTTCAAATTTAATTTTAGAAAACAGACGATCCTATTATATTACAGTCAATTTCATTCAGGTGTATTAAATGTTACAGTGCAATGAATTTGGGTACATATCTGGAAGTTAGACATTATGAACAGCCTTTGAATGTAAACAAAACAACCCAGCAAGGAAAAAAATATGAACACCTTTTTTTTAGATCATTCAAGGCCAAGATACTGAAAAAAATTGGGAACGTTCTGCCTCGGCCCACAAAATAGACGTTTTTTTAAAAAAAAAAATGTATAAAAAAGTGTTCTCTTACTGTTAAGTATTATTTACTTAAATTTTAGATTTGACTTTTGTAAAACTTTATATTTTCCAATATTCTCCAATAGTTTTGAGAAATGAGTGACTCGAGACACTGCTTAACGACCAATAAATTAAGATAAGTGAATGCCCTCAAAATTTGGGTTTTTCCTTAACCGCTTCAAAGCTGGAATAGTCCAAGACAAAATCTGAAATTGGTCACTTCCAGTCTCCAGTACTTCAATGTCTTCATATATAGTTATGAAACTGTTTTAAAAAAGTTACGATATGATTTTAGGGCATACAAGTAACAACAGATATTTCCATTGATGTAAAAGAGATGCAAAATGAAGGATCGTGCTGTGGGTTTGTATAGGCTGTTCTGGACACTTTTACTTAAAAGGCTTTTGTCGTGTATATCAGCTCAGGGTTGGCAACGCGTTGATAATTTCCGAAATTATTCAACGACCCCCAACTGCCCACACGTGCTGGAATAAATAACTTGCTTTTTAAACAAAGCTCACTTCTTAGTGCCTGAACTATACAATTTATCCTGCTCTCCTGATAATTAGTCTTCTCTGAACTCCCTAATTGAAATTTTGATAGATTTGTAGTTTTACCCGACCAAAACGGTAATTAAAGCAATCCAAGTTCTTTTGTTATGACAGTCAGCCGTAAAGTGTGAACACCTGTTCATGACGATTATAGTTTCAAGTTTCTGATGCTGGCATTCAAACACAAAATTTATTGACACAGCTATCGATAAACTTTCGGTGTACGACATTTTAGATGATAAAATTTTGCGTGATATCCTCACAAAATTAAATTAACTCGATGCTTTGAATAAAAGTTATAATACTATCAACAAATAACATAAAATGATGAAATTTTGAAATTCGTTGCACTATTTGCCAAATCTCAAGTGCCCGCTTAAAATTGCTAATAACACAAAACAATACATGGGAATTCCGTTCAAACGAACGAGAAGTACAAATTGATCGATCCCCAATTTGTTACTTTCACTAAAATCGAGCGTGAGCAGACATCGAACTTTTGAAAGTATGGTAAGTGTTTCTTGTGGTTTGCAAAAAGCTTTCGATTTGTTTATTTTTTTTTTAGTGAAACTGAATCTATTTAAGAATGCTATAAAGTAAGAGCAAAACCAAAAAAAAATTTCCGACAAAGTTGCGGCTTTTGATCGTACGAAACTAACAATTTGCATAATGGTTATTCAGTTCTAACCAGCTAATAACAATTATCTGACATGTCTGACAGTGCAGTTCTGAAAGCCTTTAACAATACTTTGTTCAACCAAAAGTTAAAATAAACCTTCATTGAACTAACCTTTCTAGATGAGCCGTTTTGCGAGATGAGAATGTCGTTTTTTCTTTCAGTATTTGAGTCATCATTGATTGGTTCTTTCGGTGTTCGGGTAGCAAAACTGAATGACATCATTGCTTCAGTTTTCTAACACTTAAACGAGTTAAAATGCCCGGTAAATTACTCCTAAACAAGAATGGATGTTCTTCGCCGTATTTCTGCTCTCCAAATGACATTGCATTGTTCGGCTTCCGGTATAATTCCACTAAAGATATTTGTGTCGTGTGAAATTTAATGTCGTCCGCTCGGGCGCGCTGGGACAAAACATGTTCATACTGGGACCAATCAACTTCGAGATGATGGACGGACACGAGTTTTACAAAAACACTGACGAAAAGACGCGGACAGACTATTTGTGTGAATAAACTGTTTGTCTTATCATGTGTTTTGTTTGGTCATAATGCACTAACGGATTTACATTTCCATATTTTTGTAAAAAACAAATGGGTGTTGTACTATATAGTTAAAAAAAGAGAAAAATTAAGTAACAATGAAGCACAAGTTTCTATTTTTCATGGCAGAAAATCATTGATCCTGCTTCTATTACCTGGCTCCACATTGCCACTGATATTTATAGGAATTCTCAATTTGTTTGACATGACGTCCAGCCATTGAGCAAGTTCAGTGAAGTTAATAATAGATACTTCATAAAGATTTTCGTTTTGTGACACGAAAATGTTGCTGTTTTTGAACTTATTAGTTACAATGTGTTTTCGTGTGCCTTAAGGCAATATTGAATTATATACCCTATAAATGCCCGGTATATACAGCGCTTTTAAGAAGTCAAGAAACGGCGTTTTCCTTTCGTTATATCAGTCATGAAAGTCGACTAAAGAAAGGCGCTTTGTTTGAGCAATAAAACTCGCTTTTCTTTGTTCTCAGCTGACTGCAGGCTGTAAAGCACCTGGAAGTTGACAAGACAATAATAAAAACTCAAATTGAACCAATGACGATAAACTTTCAAGTTTCGAAGCAATCTGATGTTCGAACTCCGAATTGTCCGTCTTAAAGAAGTAGCTGGCTCACTCAAGTCCACTAGCTTTTCCGTCATCAAAATGTACGCAGATTTATAGCTCACACAATCACAAATTTCACTTGCAGGGCCAAAATAAATTTTTTCAAGTGTTAATACTATACTGACATAAATGATCATGATTTTTCCAGGGGGGGAGTAACATATATCATAGGTTAGGGGGTGGGGGCCGGGTGTGCTGCCCAAGCTAAGCCTTAAAATCCTGACCTTATTTCTGACTCGAAAAATAAAATTTAAACTTAAACTGAAGAATCGATACCCCATTTCAGGCAAATCTCGGAGCAAAATAAAAGAGAACTTTAAAGTACAGAGAAAACCAGACCCTTTTTCAGACCTAACCAAATGACCAGATCGGTCCGAAAACCATACACTTACAGTCGGCTAATACCCGTATAGTATAGTTATGATATACGAAATTTTTCCTCCTTCCAACATCAATTCGATATCATGCTGTTTCCTTTAGGGTTTTATTTTTGCTCGTGCAAATTTTTTTCCTAAGTTATTTTTACTCCCCAGTATTCGTTGACCCCACACAGACTACACTCAACGTTTGTACTAGCTTCCAATATTCTGGTCGCTTGGATGGTTCAAGAATTTGAATTACTAATTTTAGTAGGTAAGAAAGCGAGTTGTACTTCGCAATTGCGAAAAATAAGAAATAACACAAACGTAGCATTTTATGTCACACCAGCGAGCGAGACTGAAAGATGGAGAATACGCGCTTTTATTTATTTACGTTTATTTATTTACATAGCAAAGTTTTCGTGAGTTTTTAGTGTCTGCGAAAATATTAGCAAGCCATGCTCCATGAAACTGCGAAGACCCAAGAGCCACAATGGCCTAAAGTAGCCACAGACCGTTTTGAAAACAGATTTATCAACAGATACTTTTTTACGTATGTTAACCTTTCTATATAATTTTACTGAATACTCCGATTTCTATCTAATTTCAACTTTTTATTAATGAATTATTGTATTGTTTGATATGTATGTTTTTATCAAATGCCATTAAAGACATTATTATTATTATTTGTACTATTATTATCATTATTATTGCTATTTTATTATTATTATTATCATCATCATCATTAATGTTGTTGTTATTATTATTACTATTTTTATTATTATTATTATTATTATTTCACTATGACGTCACTGACATGTACAGAATCACTCTTACTTTCAACTGAGGAAAGTCCGAAATTGTTTCGCTTTAACTTACTTGGTTTATTTGATCACAAGAACAATTTGGTTATAATTCCAATCGGAGAAAATCGTAACGCAGTGGTTTATAAGCGTCAAAATATAGTTTGTTTACATTTTGTTTTGATCTGCTCCAATCCCACAATGCAGTGGTAATGCGTATTTTGAAAGCGTTTTGCTACTCGTCCTGCTGCAGATATATTTCATAAATAGATCGAAATTTTAGCAAACATTGTTATCACTTCATTTAAGTTCAAAAATTGTAGTATGGAGCCTTCTGTGGAGAGTTTGAAAAATGTAAACAGACCGTGACATCATGATGAAATTAGGCAATTGCAAATATTACAAACATGCGCGACGCTCTTTGGCGTCTTCGGAGCGTTCGAGACACGGGCGCGAAAGCCAGCCAAAGTTGCGCGTTGTTTGAAAGCGAAGAAAATTCTTATGAACGACCTACCGAATTTTGGGACTTGTGGACCTTCTAACCTCAGGTGTAAGATGTTTACGCTTCAGATATTATATCTCGGCCGCGTCAGTTTTAGAATAATAACACAAATGTACAAACCTCCAGGGGTTTAACTAAAAGCAAATGGGTTTATAGTCAGCCAAATGTATTGACTGGGGCCGATTGTCATGTAAAACTTCAGATGATCGTTATTTGTTTCTGGTGTGAATGGCAGTAGAAGACAATCATGATACTAATATATTTATTCATTTGTTTATTTATTATTGGTTTACACAATTTTTTGTAAGAACCTTTTTTATAACAACAATGAGCTAGGCTGAAAGACGGCCTAAATTTAAGGACATGGTAATAATATACCTCAGCCTCAGACTAAGAAAGGAACGTTTATTGCTACAAATTTTGAAATTTCATAAAAATAGTGTTTTCGGTAAACAAGCGAAACCGTTAACTTCATTCAGGTAAAACCAGTTCAACATGTCATATGAAAGGTAGATGTTGGGAACGTTTACAGATACGCAGTTAAACAACCCCCGAAATGAAAAAAATTTAGAACGGTTTTTGAGATTATTTGAAGCGGAGATCCTGAAAAAAATTAAGAACGTTCAGCCTCAACCATAAAATATAAACGTTCTCATGTTTACGCCAACGTTAAGAACAGGTAACAAAAGATAGACAACAATACAATGATACAATAGTGCAAGGCCTGTGGGGAGTATAACATTGGTTCTCGTCAATTTTGAGAAACTGGCTAGAGTTTGAGTATTTTTCCACGGCTAGTCCGTTTTCTAAGAAGTCGCACCTCTTTCTGTGAGAGCTACTGATCCTTCATCAAGTATTTGCAGCTCAATCCCGCTCCGTTAGTCTTTATAACTATTGCTTATTGAATAGCGCTCAATTAGTCGAGTAGAACTGTCTAATCCAGGCCCGTAGCCACGAATTTTGGTAGGGAGTCCAATCATCAAGAATCATAATGATATACATCAAAGAAATTTGTTTACACCAACGTCACCTCTGTCTCACCAAAAAGACCTTTCAACTTGTTCAACTTTCATACGTAATCCTTTTTAAAATGACTAAAACAAGTGGTTTCTTTGTTGTTGTTGTGGCGAAAACAAGGCCCTTTTGCAAAATGCCATTCAGTTAATTTAGTTTTCAAAAATCAGTATAACGAGAGCAGTAGCTTAGCTTGTTTCATGGATGTGAATACTCAACGAACCGCGTAAAGCGACGCCGATATATAACACTCGTTTACATGTTATATTTATATTTGATTACAGGCGAAAATTACATTAACACGATTTGCAATTGGTCGCATGAAGTACCTAGTTCAATTCTGCGGAAGTCGTTCTGAAATTCATTCAGAAAGTGAAAGTGTTGATGCTTTTACATATTATTAAAGTATGATCTTATTTGATTTGTTTTTCACCAATATTTTTTGTTTGCTCTTCGCTTGATTGAGAAAGAACTTAACGAGCATTTAAACGAAATTGTTGGCGCCACTCCCATAAGTAACCGATGAAAAGAGTCGAATTAAGTGCATAACTTAGTGGTTCTGAATTTATATGAGGAGGCTGCAGATCAGGGATTAAAGCAAAACCTTTGACTTTGAGTATTTGGTTTCCATATATTTGCAGGTCTTGACACGTCTGCGGCTTGCTTGTGTTTGATATGAAACCAGTAAAACATGGGCAAACAACAAAGAAACATACATTTTATAATTGTTCTTAAAAGAAGTTTCCGGGTGTTGTGGCAAGAAAATGCTCGTTCAGCCATGAATGGACCCATTTTGCCTCAAGGTGCAAATTTGCATCTGTCATTGTTGCTCTGCAAAGTGCAATAGAGTGAATCTAAGCCAACAGAGCTGCACAGTCGTCGCTCCACTCTGAGGGCGTTTGCGAAATATTACATTGTTTACTTTAAGATCAATTCAAACTTGCAAGAGCAGGTACTAGTTCAAACACTGGTGCCACCAGAGACCACTTGTCCGCTACAGAATGTGTTCTCGAGTAACTATAGTGATCACTGTTTCAGACCACCAGCTGCCGTCAGTTATAAATATCATATAAATATTTAACATGACAAGAGTTTTGTGTCATTCATCTGGTTGAATTTTAATCAGGTATTTATTACCATTCTTTGTGGGAGTGTGAATAAAGGTCCGTTAAGCCGCCGTGTTTTCGCTAAAACACTTCAAAATTCTGTTCGCCAACCGCTTTCAAATTTAACCATGGACATCAGAAATGTACTGGAAAAGCTTGAAGAAGCCCTCACTTGTACTCTCTGCTCGAATGTGATCAAGAACCCAAAGATTACACCGTGTCTGCATACGTTTTGTTGTGAGTGTTTGAATGAGCTCGCTCGGAGTCGACCCTACCAAACTTCGATCGCGTGCCCAGCGTGTGAATACGAGATTCGCAAACCCGAGGGAAATGTCTTCGACTCGTTTCCATCGAACTTCTATCTGAATCGCCTGATCGATCTTTTCCTTGCGAAAAAGAGGCCGTATGCAGATGCAGTCTGCGGATCATGTCAGAAGAAACCCGCCATTAGTGCTTTTTGCTTTGTCTGTGATAAATTCATGTGCGATGAATGCATGAATGCTCATAACGTAATGACGAGAGGAAACAGTCACCGTACGGTTGCGGTTGGTAATTTTAAGATTCGTGACTTCGAGGACTTGCTGCATCGGCCAGTGTTCTGTGCGCACAAGTTCAAAGAACGTGGCATGGTGGAATATTACTGTTACGACTGCGATGCGAACGTTTGTCACATTTGTAATATCGCCATACAACACACGCATCGAATCGTGGGCCTCCACGATGCAGCCAGCGAGCACAAGATGAAACTCAGAGAAGCCTGCCACGAACTGAAGGACAAAATGCGAGTAATGGGCGAGGGTATTCATAACGTAGAACATAGAACCATGGAGGTTCAAGAGCAGATAGAATACCTCAAGGAAGACATAAAATCGAAGATGGACAACCTTGTTAATATAATCAGACTGCACGAAAAGGAAATGCTACAGACACTCGAAAGCATCCGAAAAGACAAACACGAGAACTTAACGTACCAATTGCAACTCTACGAGACGCTATTGACTCAAACCCGGGGGTCGGTAAACTACGTAGAAGAGTTACTTCATCGCAACATTAGCGAGGAGATTTGCTCCATGAAAAGCTACGTCCTCAAGCGAACCCAGGAGGTGGTCAGTCTCAACATTGGTACCACTCCTGCAGAGAACGAAAATGTCGGATACGTTCCAAATGCCCGGATCTTTGACGGGCTTAAGTCTTCGAGTCTTGGTCGAGTCGTCACGAGCCTAACCGAAGCAGCTTCGTCAACTGCCGAAGGCCAAGGAATCACAGATGTATCTGCAGGCGAGGAAGCGACTTTTACTGTTACGACGAGAAACGCTCAAGGCGAGGTGAATTACAGCGAGATTGACCACGTGGTTTCAGACATCAAGTCGGCGATGTGGGGGAACGTGGAGTCCACGGTCGTCAATAACAAAGATGGCACATATGAGATCTCGTACACGCCCCGGGTCCAGGGGGAGTACCGCATCTTAGTGGAAGTAGGTGGGAAGCCTATCATGAACAGTCCTTGCTTAGTGGAGGTGAAGTCTCCGGTGTTAACCCCTATCAAGTCATTTGGATCCCTTGGCAAGGCCAACAGCAAGTTTACACAGCCGCATGGTATCGCGGGGGCCAGTAACGGTAACATCGCCGTGTCGGACAGCTTGAAGCACCGCATTCACATCTTTGAAGCAGACGGGACACACACTCTCGATTTTGGTGTGAACGGCAGTGCTGATGGTCAGCTGTTTCACCCCATGGCAATAGCCTTCGACAAATCCGAAACCAACCTTGTAGTGGCAGACAGCGATAATAACCGAATTCAGGTATGTGTTTCTTATTCTTATGTACCTAATAATGTTATACCAGAGGGCGCGATGGGGGGGAGCAGATGTGAGGCATTTTAATATTTTGTAGAAGGTTCCTCGTTCAAAATTTCCATCCTGGAGCAAGTTGAACCTGGTCATTTTTAAGTATGTTTGATTGGCTGTATACCACAAGAATTGGACAAATAACTGACCGTCGGGCTGGCAGGAATGAGCAAATACCCCATATCTGAAAATTATATACCTAAAGCTAACATTTGGATTTTTTTGAGTTCCCAATATATGAGAAGATCTTTAGCCTCAAATTTGAAATAGGTTCTGATTCAAATTTAATCCAATTCAATTCCATTTGGGACTTAATTTAGTTGTTAATTTGTTACAACATAGATTATTATTATAACTCAAGATTTTAAAAAGGTTTTAGTTTAGTTTAGTTTATTTTGGTTTGGTTTAAAATCTCTTCGTCACAACATGAAGTTAAGCAATTTTAAGAATGCATACAAACAAGACTAAGTAGAAACAGTTTAGTAGATATGAGAGGGGGGCAGGACCTACGTAAAAAAAGCACTAAAACGGTGAATATAACAACAATTGTAAATACAAATGGCAAATAAATACAAATTCATAAAGTACCTTTTATATAAAAAAATTAAACACCAAAATTTTCCTTAGATACCATATATATAGTTAGAGAGAGACAGAGACAGAGACAGAGAGAGAGACAGAGAGAGAGAGAGACAGAGAGAGAGAGAGAGAGAGAGAGAGA
>JAOEHT020315209.1:0-10119 GCA_025448195.2 Parazoanthus atlanticus | reverse complement strand
GGGGGAGGGGTGTGCTATTCTCCAGAATCCTGGGTGGGAATGTGTCACTTGTTCCTCCAAACTGTAATATTAGATCTATTATTTTTAATCAAATGAAGCAATGGTTAATAAAGTGAATGTCAACTTTGTTAAAGAATTTGTGACAATAACATGTGGCATTGTTTGGTTCCAATCCTATTTTAACATTTGTGAACATTTAGTACTTACTACACATACCTCCCCACTACACGAATGTAAGTTTCTCTAAAGTAAATTAACTCAGTATGAAAGCTGGAAATGAAAATAATAAATAAAAATAACGGGAAAAAAATAAAAACATTCAACTATATTTAGGGAGGGTGGCACGTGACATGTGACCCTCAAAGTAACTGTTGTTATTAGTAATAGTTTCTGTAATGTGACGTTTTTAATGCTTCCCAACTGCTGCCTCATGAATGAGTATTTGAAATATGCAAGATTCTCTTTTATTTTGCAACAGAAAGGCGTGGTTCTGGGTTCGCACTTTGGTGTGAAATATATGGGGACCTCTGGTGGGAAAGGAAAAGGAGGAGTGATCGTGAATGTGGCTTCTATGGCGGGTAGGTGTGAGTCAGCTTGGGTGTGAAATACTTGGGGATCTCTGGCGGGAAAGGAAAAAGGAAGAGTGGTCATGATTGCAGCTTCAGTGGCAGGTAGACGTGAGTACTTTTTGATTTCCCCATTTTCCCGCACTCAAATGGCAAATTTTTACGGAGGCTGGAAGAGGCTACTGACAGTTTAGCACCAGAAACAGTGGGTTGTTGGCTGCAGTTCTGGAAATAGGAGTTAATTAACCAATTAATTTAGTTTTTTTCCCTGAAGGGAGAGGGACACTGCTGAAGGTTTCCCCAATTGCAGCAGGCCCTTTATAGGGGAGGAGGTGACAGTCAACAACACCGGCATTAGCCTACTCCTATCGACAAGTGTGTGGTTCTTCTAAGTCCCCCGATAGAACGTCGAGAGACTAGACCAGCGGCTTAACGTCCCTGTCCACGGACGGTGTGGCGAAAGAAGGTCGCACAAAGTTCAACCCTCGACCAGGACGGGGTTTGAACCCGGGGCCTTCCAGGGCCTTCCTTCCTTCTAACTCGTTTGTGAGATGATAAGAAACAACTAGTTTAATAAAGTGCTTGAGTTCCGTTTAATAAATTTGTGTGTTCAGCCATGACAAGCTGTGACAAGTGTCAGCTTGAAGCATTACTAGTCGGAAATTCCTTCTTGTTGGCTGGATACCATCCTTGTAGGAATAAGATCTGATGATGCCGCACATTGATGCAGAATTAACAGTTTATGTACATGGCTGTTTTGTGTGAAATAACTTCACAAATCACTGTCACATTTCGTTTTCAACTTTGTGAAGTTAAGTGTTTTACTGGTTTTCAGACAATTTTTCACTTCCGTTTTAGCTATAGCAGTTTACTAAATGTCAACAACTTATTCGGAAAAACACCAACCAAACTCTTTGACCTTTTCCGGCTGGTGGCTTGTTGCTGTCCATAAGGACCAGTGTTTATGACTGCAAACATACCCAAGACAGCATACGTGACACATTATCAGCAATGCACGCGTACAAGCATAAATATGTTTTTGTCAGCCTAGCGCAGAGTTTGAGGCATGATGCGCACGTGCATGCATTTTAATTTTTATATTTTTTTCTTGTTGTTGTTGTTGTTGTTGTTGTTGTTCTGGTTGTTGTTGTCAATACAGCAACCAACATCAAAGTAACTTTTGCTTATGGTACATCTTTCAAGTCTGATTTTTAGGCAGAAGGTGGTATACTAATTTTATATTGGATATTTTCTTTTTTACAAATTTCGACAGAGACATGAAAAACTGTTTTATATACATATTTTATGGTTCACCCATTTCCCTCGTTGTACGTGTAGCAGCAGTTAAACGCTTCCGTTTAAGCAAAATGAATATGCAGTAAATTAATTTGCCTTTGTGTTTTTGTTCCGCTAGTTTTATACATCCCAACCTATGTGAATGAGGAAGAGCTTTTACTAATAGAAAACCTACATAAAGACGAAAAAATTATCTCTGTTAGAAGAGCTAGCTGGTTGAAATTGTGCTGCAAGGCAGAGTTTAATGACTGAACTGCCGCAAGTTCCCATCGATATCGGAACAAAATGATGAAAACAGTAAGCTTTTCTAACTATATCTCATTTATGATCAAACTCTTCTAGCGGTAAAATGCTAGTTTTAGTATTGTTTTATGTCCCTGAGAAACAAAACGAAGATGGAATTGTAAAACACGTTGTTTTTTTTTTAAGATAACTTGATTGAGTAAAGAAAAGGCCTATTTTAAGGACCTGAAATATATACCAAAATCAATTGGAAAAAATAGAAAAGAAATGGAAGTTACTTCTTTGTTATCTGTATAAAGAAGATTCATTCTTCTGAAGAAACTGGCTAGAATGTGACAATACTGAAGGGCTGAATTTTCTATTGATGAAAAATGAGACTAAGAAACAGTAACCACAAACGACTGATAGCCACTGGTACTGTTTCAGTAGTTTCTCTAATATCAGGGTTCTTTACAACTGCGATGGCCACGGGTAATTTTTAGCATTCCGAGAGTTATGTTAACAATCTCTCTCCCTCTGCCTTTCTCTCTTCTTATCCTGAATTAAATGTTGCAAAAGAGATTAAGACATTCGCAACTAGTTTCTTTTTTATATTTCAGGGAGTTTGCTTCATCTATTTTGTGCTGCTGCCACTGGATGGCCTTGCGTCAATCGCGTTCAAACCCACTGAGGTTAGCAGTTGTGTATATTCTTAAACTTTTGTACACCACAACATTCCACAGACATCACATCAACTTCGCAGCGACTGTTGAGAGCTTCTCTCGCTAAGCAGTGAAAACCAGCTCTTTAACTTTGCATTTAAACTAGGTAACTTACTATTTTCTATTGTCTAGGCAAAGTACTAAAATGCTTAGTTGTAGTCTACTGTATATAGTGATTCATTTCTTCACAATGACTGGTTTATTATGATAATTGCCTATTGTATTGCGTTGTGTCGTTGCATTGTGTTGTGTTGTGTTGTGTTGTGTTGTGTTGTGTTGTGTTGTGTTGTGTCGTGTCGTGTCGTGTTGTGTTGTGTTGCGTTGTGTTGTGATTTTATTGTCTATATCTTGTGTTCTCTATGCAATGAATAGCAAAGAGCTTTTTAAAAGTATGTTAACCATAGTTCAGGGAGCCCAACTTTATAGAAAAATTAATGAAAATGGTGCAAAACGGATAAAAACTCCAGGAGATAGACGGGAAAGAACATCGAGCGACTTCTGCATAACATAAACTATAAATATGTGTTACTATTGATTTATTTCATCTTTTCAAAGTTTAAATGGAAACATCCTTGCATTACTGACTTAGGTTTGCCTGCAACCGATCCGGATGAAAAAAGAGAAAAATGACGCCCAAATTTCTTGTTTCCATGACAGCAACAAATCTTATACGTTACCCAAATGTACAACAAAATTAAATGCTCACCATCAAATTTGAGGAAAAGTTAAAAAAATTTGGTGTTTATATCATTTTTCACACTAAAGAGTAACACGAAACAAACGGAGTGGGGGATGGGGCGTTTCGCTCCCCCGAGTCTGGATAGAGCCGTTAACAATGTGTTTCCCTCTATCTCCAAACAGCTTCCCAAAATTGCGCACTACAACATGCGCATCAAGGAAGAAGGAACAGTGTTCGACGAAAAGGTGGAAATAGATGAGAAAAAACAAACTGAAACATTCAAGGTTCCGGCCCACAATAATGCAGAGGAGATTCAAGTGCTGAACGATTTCAAGATGGTAGGTTCATGAGTTGTTACATTCATCAGAAGAAAGTTGCTAATAATAATAAATTAATAGCAATAAATATTTATAGCGCTTTTCCTAGTAAAAAGATTTATGGTTAAAACAGTTAAAAAATTGTGAATAATAATAATAATATTGATAACAATATTCAGTAATAACAATAAATATTTATAGCACTATTCCTAGCGTTCATAGCGCTTTATATAGTTATAATGGTTAAAACTAAAAACATTTATGGTTAAAACAGTTAAAAATTGTGAATGATAATAATAATAATAATAATAATAATATTGATAATAATATTCAGCAATAACAATAAATAGTTATAGCGCTTTTCCTAGCGTCAATAGCGCTTTATATTGGTATAATGGTTAAAACTAAAAATATTTATGGTTAAAACAGTTAAAAAATTGTGAATAATAATAATAGTATTAATAATAATAATAATAATAATATTAACTAATAATCATAGCGTTATTCCTAGCGTTCATACCACTTTATATAGTTATAATGGTTAAAACTAAAAAGGCTTATGGTTAAAACAGTTTAAAAAATTGTAAACAACAACAATAATAATAATAATCAGTAATGATAATAATAATAATAGATCTAATAATGATAATAATAATAATAATAATAATCAGTAATAATAATAACTTTTTATAGCGCTTTCCCTAGCGTTCACTGTGCGCTATACATGGTTAAAACAAAAAAAACAAAACTAAAAAAAAATAAGAGAGACAACAGTTAAAAAATCGTGATATTATGAAGGAAATTTAAAAGCTAAAATGGTTAAAACAGTCAAAAGCCAAAGGAATGCCTTGTTTAAAAACCATGTCTTGAGTGTTTACAGAAGCCCTGTATTCTGTAAGTTAATTTCCAAGTTAAATTTCAAAAAACATTATTTCAAGTTGGCACTGTTGAAGGTGAAAATGCTATAAATTTTTCCAGAACCTCACAATGATCAGAAGCCACACCAAAAAGATATGTTACCTGATGCCACTTGATCCGAACATTCCGATTCCAAAAGAACTAAAGGACTACATGGACAAAGTTTCAAGGGTAAGTACAATACAGCCCTCCATTGTAATCCCTGTCCAGAAATGTAATCCTCCTTATTGTTCTCTCCGCATTGAAACACATGAATGATCCACTACTTACTGCAATTGTGATAATTCGACAATATGTGAAAAGTCGATAATTCTAGTTAGTCACATTTGTGGGCAGGGATTACATTTGTGGCTTGTACCAGAACCGCCCACAAACGTAATTCCTAGGCAAATAAACAAATTTTAATTCCAGTGCAAATATGAGAACTGTAAACACATATATGCAAAGTTTTGAAATATGGCGTTCCATCCCCGCCAAAATTCATCTTTTGTTTTCAAACTTCTTTCCTTGCATTTCACTCTCAAGTTGAAGTATTCGATATTGTTGCTCTCTATGCAACATACCAGGATCAAGTTGCAAATGTTACGCATTTATTTCAAAAGTCGTGTTTTGCATTTGCTGTCGATGTTCCAAATTAAAAGTTGTGTTTTGCATTTGCAAAAGTCCTGTTTTGTATTTGCCGTTCAAGTTTCCCATATTCGATATTTTGCGTTTGCCGTGCAAGTTTCACCCGTCGACGATTTATACAAAGTCGATCGAAGTTGCAATAAGTATGGAAAGCTTGGAAAATTTTTCTAAGAGTCTGCAACATTGGCGAACACTTTAACAACAACAATATTACAAAGAATGCATGCTGAATTTCACTTGGACCCGCAAGCGAAAACTCGCCATACATTTTCTCTTACGATTAGCTCAATTGGTAATTTATTAGCTAAATAAATAAAAACTGCACGACGACCAGTTCGTGTATATAAAAGGGCCAACTAGAAAATAAGGCACAGTAATAGAGTGATGATGATACACCAACGTAAATCTCAATCTATCGTCAATAATGTGGTCTCTTGTCTTTGATGCCCTCACTTTTTCTTGCATTTCTCTCACCCCCCCACCCCCTGTTCACGCCCGTTTCCCGAGTGTTTGGAATAATTAACGGAATGCGTGAGTTTTGGAAACGTTTCTAGTCCTTACGGTTGGTTTGTGAAATAAGATGGCGGGGTTAATCGCGGAAAAAACGGAGATATGTTCGAGACTATCAAACACACAAGGCAATACTTTTGACGGTAGCCTGATAATTCTATTGATGTATATATATTTCGGTCATTTTATGTTGGAGTTATTAAGCCTGAAACTCGTATACTGGCAATGATGGTACTTTAATTGTCTTGCAGGATCCTCCGTCAAGAAAAACATGAAAATACCAGAAAGAAAAAGTATTTTTTTCTGTTGCAAAAGAAGTGAAAGATCGCACAGTTCTCAGTGATGAACTTGCTTCATTCTGTGCCAAGTATCCGATAATTCGCTTGCATGAAATTCCCGACACTACAGTTACAAACATCACTAAAACTGCGGAGAAAAGTGAAGGTGGGTGTAAGGTTGTACTGTTTAGTTCATTACCAACTTTTGCCCATGGGGTAAATGGGACGCCCCCCCCCCCCGGCCCCCACCTCACAAAAATGAACGGTCCGGCTTAGATATATAAACAATTCGGTAATTATGTTAAGCTTATAATTTAGTTATGGTGACTTTTTCACTGGTTTTTCCGATCGCAATGGATTCAATATAGCGATTCAACTAATAAACAAACGATATCCAATCCGTTAATATATAACAGTATTAGTATCACCGCATTTTAATCTTATTCGTTGTGAAATATTGAAGCCTTACATGTTATAAAAAATTTTATATTAACGTTTAACGCCGACATTATCAAATTTAATTTAGTTTTCCATTTTGGCAACTAATTCGAAGGTGGTAGTTCAGTTCTAGCTCGTTTTCACCCATCATAAATTGTTCAAACTCAGTAATCACAAGCATCCTCATCAATATTAAAAAAATGAAATTATTAAACCAGAAAATAATGATGCAAAGTTAGAAAGTTGTTTGATAGTTATCTGTGTCAACACTTTCAGAGCGAGCTGATAGATTTGGTTTTAAATCAAGATGTGTAGTATGGTCGTATAGTGATAACTGAGTACAGAGGGACATGCATCAAAAGTGAGGACATGTTTAGGAAAACCTGATACAATTGAACGTTCAATATTTTCATTCTCTGAGATTTTTGGTTGCGGTATGAGCTGTTTTCCCAGCCATACTCTTGAATATTTGAAAAATATCTAATATAAAAACATATCAAAATAGCCGCGTACTGGGGAAACATTCAGTAATAATATAGATAGATTATAAAACACACACAAACATTTTTGATTTAGCTGATATCTTGATTGGCAGATTGTATTTTTTTGTTTCTCATTCCGACATGATTGCATGAATATCTAAGATTTGAGTGCAGCTGGATTTATCTACTGTTTCAATACGTTTATTCCAGTTTATAAGATATTATTGTTTCTTTTGCCTTAGTAAAATAATAAAAATGTCAAATAACTATTCAAGTATAGTAATAAAATATGGTTAATATCATTTTAATTTTCTTCGCAGTAGCAATGCTCACAAAGAGATGGGACCTCCCCAAAGGCACTTTACCGAAATGCATTCTTATTCAAATTTTTAGTTCTAAGATCACACACTACGATCAGATAGACAACAGCAATATAAATGAAGAGTCATGCAGTCGTAAGTGTAAAAAAAGTCATCGCTACTGATAAACAATGCATTGTTTTTTCACATAAGAGGAACCTCTACTCTAAGATAAGATGATGATCTCACACGCTGTATTTACTAATTATTAAAAGTCGACAGCTAGGCGCTTTGAGTTTCCACTTCAGCTCTCGGTTCTAAAATGGACTCGGTTCGTCTTTCATTCAGGCTGAAAGGATCTGAACCTTTTAAAAACAAAGATACTACTATTAATGTAGAAGAATCTTCCATGGAGGGAAAGTATGCCGTTCGAGACTCATTTTGCACTATAACCAAGCTCACACATCAGGTACGTTGTTGACATAAAGTGGTAAAGTACTGGAAAAAAGCTTAGTGTCATTATACGCTACATAGTAAAAGATGAAAAGGTTACAGTAGGAAGAGGAGTTTTTCGACAAAAAGAGAGCGTAAAATTCAAATACATACAATGAGAAGGCGGAAGCTGTCCGGCGGATTCTGTAATGGGAGGTAAGATAGAGCATGTTGTCTAATGTTTGGTGTTTCGTTAAAGTATAACCCGTAAAAAAATGGTTAACAAAATACTCGGAATAATGTTTTCTGTGAAATACTAAGAAAATGAACAGCAAGAGACAGACAAAGAATCTAACTTAGTTGCGAAATACAAGAAGAAGGATATATTCACACGTTGACTTGAATTGAGTCTGTCATAGCTTTTGCCACTGTTGCCACGTACTAGCTTTATTTTACAAAAACACATTTATAAGAACACTCCGGCACAGAGAACCAAGTTTGCCCGAATTATAAGAATAGGCCGTTAAAACCAAACTGAGGCTCTGGCTCAGGTCAATAAAAAGTTTAAAAGTTTTCAAAACAGTTTGATAACCAAAATTAGCGGCCAAAATTGTCTTGTTTGAAAAAACCTGTACGTGAATCTAAAATATTTCTCGCATTCTCGTAATGTATGATGCTGTTCGGCATATAATGACGTACAATAAGCATTTTTGTTAACTTGTTTCTAAATGCTTTTGGGCCTGACTGAGTGAATTGGTGTGTTGTTGTGGAGTGGTATAGTTTTGTCAAAATCTGATATTCATTTTCGAAGATTAATAAATGACTTATGAGTCAATGACATTTGTTAACCTGCGATCAGGTCTTTTTGTAGAGTTTAGAACAACTAATTCCAAGAAAGCCTGATTCTTTGGACAGCGCAATGAGCGCGACTTGAATATATGATCTGTGCAAGTATCTTTTTGAGAAAGTTACTAAAGCTGTTGTGTGGGAAATAGAACAAGCTCTATCTACTTCAAAGATAATAAGTTCATATAATGCTTGACCTTTTAGAACGATTGTCTGCCATAAAAAGGAGTTGTTTTTATTAGTACTTATTAGAAAATACAGACATTCTGAAGAAAACATGTCTACAATAATACTCAACTAACGTTAGCCAGTTTCCGTTATATGATTTAATATATTACGTTGTCTATATTTGTTATTTATAGCTACCAGTGCAGCTGATGTATCGAGTTCTGAATGACCGAATTTATATTCCAGCATGTAACAAAACTGAAATCAATTTTTCGTTAAAACGAGGCTTAAAGAACTAAGTGAAATTTTCGATACAACTTCCATGTAAAGTTTTTGCAAGCTGAACAAGGTCCGGTTTCGCTGATTTTAAGCATAGTTCTCACTATCTGGACTGCTGGAGTTCATAACTTTAAAATTGGTTAAAATTTTTCAATAAAATGTGCAATGACATAACTCCCGCTTCCTGGTTTCCAACATCAATCTATAGTAGTTTCAACATTTCATTTCAATCTCATGAACAGATAACAATCTATGTCGCTAATTCATGTTTTCTTCTATAATAATAAGTATTTTCTTAACATTTCAAGTTGAAAGCTCCATAGTTCCTTTTAATTTGGAGTCCCAGATAAAATATTAATATGATAATAATTAAAAGGCTTCAGTATATAATATCGACTTCGTGGATGCTCGCTGGTTTCTTTAAAAATGTCTTGAACTTTTAAGCCAAACATTTTGCTTCAAACCATTAAGAAGTTTAGTTGCATGAAAAATCTTAATAATTGTTATTTTCTAAATTTTGAAAAAAGTTTTTAGTTTTGATTGAACGATAGTGCAATCATATCTCTACTTTAGTTACTTCATGAATAAAATATCAGTCGCGAAATCAAACAGATGCCGGATCATGAAATGTTGCGGGAAAGAAGCATTGAGGAGTAAATCAAATAGTCAGAACATTGAACTTTAGGGTAAACGCAGTAACAGAGTGAATGATGCAAAAACCTCGCTCAAGTCCACCGTGGAGTAACTCAAGATATCTCTGGACCAACAGTTAGTTTGTAGCATATTTTATTCCCTTCTCTTGTTTTAAAAACAAATACAAACACACAGATAGTACAATAAACTGATGAAATATGTTTTCATTCTTAAATTTTAATTTAGTATTTTAATTACAGTTTGTTTATATCTCTAACAGTCTCCGTGAACAGTCGTAAATGACAGCGCAATTGTTGTTTTTTTTCTGGCGAGTTAAGTTTTTACTATGTTATTGGACTTATGAATATTACAATAACAAGAACAAGAACAAGAAAACAACAGGGACA
>JAOEHT020315108.1:0-10119 GCA_025448195.2 Parazoanthus atlanticus | reverse complement strand
TGTTCACTGATGTTTCCTTTCTGCGGACTCGCTTCTCTGCTGCCGCCGCTGACAGCTTTTCCTCACCAGTCTGCAGCTGTTTTTGAAGCGTGCTATTTATATTATTATTATTACTATTATTATTATTATTATTATTATTATTATTATTGTTGTTGTTGTTGTTATTATTATTATTATTATTATCATACTTACGAGTCTTTGTAATGGTGATAGGCACAAACGCTGCGTTGTTTTCAGTTGGGGTCATGGTAAAGCTCCGCATATAGTTGATATACAATGCTTTATTGGTGTTTGCATCGACGGCCTGTAGTGTGATTGGCATGGGTGACTTGACCTTCTTCCGGACTTGCGCAATTAGGTTTGTACCGACTGGCAGACCTTCCTTCGGAATCTTGTCCGAAGGTACTATTCTGATTGGTCCACCAGCGCGGTTTGTGATGCCCAGGTTCAGGTAGTACACCTTGTTTGGAACTAAGAAAGAAAACATATACGTTAGTAAGATAGGACGCAAGTGGCAAGGTTTAATCGAGACTGGCATAACTATGTCAACCAGAATACCTTGCGGGATGGCTAACCATTTTGTCTGAGATGGAAATTATTTGCCATAAAGGTGATGATGATAATAATAATAATAATAATAATAATAACAATTATTAAATAATAGTCTTTGTTACGGTAATAAAGAGCAAAAGACGTGCTCAATTTACATGCATAAAAATATACCTTATTATAGGAATATAACAAAGCATGTTAACAACGCGAACAAAATTTACGCGTTGTAAAATTAACGCGAATTTTCGAAAAGTTATGTTTACATACATTTAATTAACGCGAATTTCCGTGTGGTACGTTTGGATAATCAAGACGCGAATTTGATATTTTTCGCAAAAATGCGATAGACATTTTGCGCAAGAAAGTTGAAGAAGTGAGTTATCCCCTCGGAGAAGACGATCGGTATACTGACGAATCTAAGGACATTTTGAAGTCAATATTAAATGAAGATGCGTCAACGGACTCTGACGGAGACGTAGATGAATTGTAACTTTGCTGATAATAAAGGTGTCTTAAAATAACGATGCTTTCAATTAACGTTATTTTAAATAACAATGAGGTAAATTAAGATACATAAAATTAACACGAATTTTTTAAATTCATGTTAATTACATGCATTGTTAATTTCCTATAATAAGGTATATATATATACTTATTATAATTTAGAAAGTGCAGTGTCGTGACATTACATCACTACTACTGTATGACTGGCGACTCAAAGGTCTATGCTGGCATGACAGAACACCACTTCAAGACACGCTACAATAATCACAAGCTTTCTTTTAACAACTGCAGATATTCACATGACATCGCACTTTCTAAATTCATTTGGGAACTGAAGGACAGTGACATCATTTTCATATCAAATGGTCCATCCTCAGATGAGCAAATCCATACAGGGGTAATCCCTACCACTGCAATCTATGCCTAACTGAAAACTCTGTATTTTAACTGCTGATAAATCTATCCTCCTTAACAAGAAATCTGACTTGATTTTTAAATTCCATCATGACAACAAATATTATGCAACCAATCAGAAGCCAGATCGTTCCAGCCACCCTCCTTAAATTTTAAGCCTACTGTTTCTAACAGTACAGTCTGATGATCGCTCAGTGCATGAAACTCGAATGACTGTCAAATTAAATATTTTCCCATCTTTAATATTTGTATATCTATCTATATATATATATGATACATCATAAAAGTATGCGTAAGATGAGTAAAATTGTATAAAACTGGCAAAATTTATAAAAATCTTAGCAACTCAAGTTTCACACTCAGCTGTACTGCAGATCATCAGACCTGATGAACTTTGAGTTTCCGAGATTTTTATTAATTTTATCAATTTTATACAATTTACCCATCTTACGCATAGTTTTATGATATATTTTAGCTCTGTATTCATGTCGACATCTTGTATGCAATATATATATATGATGTGTACTTCGAATTACTTTTGTATGTAAACTCTTCCAGACCTGTATAAAGCTGCTAAACGTACATTGACCAGCATATTTAGTGTACAGGTATATAATACAGTCTGTTTAAATGGAAACCAGTCATATAAAATTTCAAATTAAAGTCAGATGACCGATGAACAATTACACAGATTGGCAATGAGTGAGATTGGCCTTCAGATGACTGAATAGAGTCCAGCTGTTTCAAATAATTAAAATATTCTGTTTTTGTTGTCAACAAGCTCTGCCTCTGGGTTCTTATTCAAAAACATTATATTGAACAGTTATAAATCTGTTGTAAATCAGACCTATTTTTTCTAACAAAAAAACAAGTATTATTGTTATTTAATAAAATTGCACTTCAATACTTTAGTACTTACACCCTCTGAACGAACAAATCTGATTATCAACAGTGAGAAACGAAGATAATTAAGATTGTATGCCATCGATCGATTTGTGTCAAACTCTCGTGACTAGCTCAACGGCCGAGGTTATCTGTCTATTTGATTTACAACTGTTCATTCTTAGTTCATTCTTCAGTATAAATTTTAAGTATAAACTATAATTTGTGAATGAAACTGTCGATTGTGAATTCCGATCTCGAAGTACGAGCGTTCGGTTATCGAGCTCGCTGAAACTACATAATTTAATTCGTACCACGATTTATTTATAACAAAGATTTTATGTGCGCGAAAGGAACTTCTTTAAGAAGTGTCGTTCCTAAGAATTGAGCAATTAAAAAGCTTCATCATTTGATGGTAATTTGCAACTATTATTAAAAACTGAACGTAAATTATATGAGCGAAAGCGGAAACAAACTACTGGAAGACCCACGCGTGATACAGATTCGAGCAAGCAAATGGCACAAAGAAACAAAGAAAAACCTGACAAAGCTACGCTTCCGTTTTCCTGAAAAAATTATGACCTATACTGTTGTTCCAGTCAGAATATACTCATTACTGTTGTATGAAAAAGACAAAGAAATAACTTCAAATATCTATGTGCATTTAAAAAGCAATGGCATTCATTTCAACTTCGCGACGCGTCGCTAAGCTGATGCATTTGAAAACATGTTCAGAATTTGAATTAGTTACCTTTCGCTTTGAACCGATAATCCTTTCAACTTCAAAGATATTTGTACTATCGTCGCTCTCTTCAGACGAATTCATACTCTAAAGAACACATTTAACGGCACAGAATTCTCGAAGTTACAATATCGAATGATCGCGACAGTCTTTCACAACGTGAGCCTGCGATACTAATTAAAGTCTTGTTCTGCAATGTTTACTGGTGCCAGGCCACCGGAGTGCCGCTTTAGACCGTCCAAGCACCTCTCAGTTGGGTCCCCGCCTTTGTTGGCCCCCCAGGGGCGTCCCCAGGATTTTTGTAAGGGGGGTTCCACATTACCGAATTTTAGGTTGACCAAGATAAGGTTTCGACAAAACCTCATAGTAAAAGCATAAAAAACGGTGAAAAAAGGGGGGTTCCAGAACCCCAGGAACCCCCCCCCCCTGGGTACGCCCCTGAACCCGGCCACTGGGTTTGATAACATTTTTAAACGTCACCATTGAATTTTTCCTTCCCCTATTATATTCTGCCGTTAAACTGTATGTTAAATGGAAAAAGAAATTCGTTCAAGTGATATCCACGCAAAAAAGTTAACATTCTTGATATCTTGTTGAGATAAGGCGGAAAAAGCATTCTAAGGAAATATCAACAGGATTTTTGCTGCAACGTGAAATATTATTTGGAATGTGGGTTTCATTTTTTCAAATGCGAGTTTAATTAGCGGGCTGGATGTGTGATGTTCGTTAACTTACAGCTTTTGTGACCTGAACGTAAGCTCAACAGCCCTCAGCTGAGCGTTAACGAGTACCATAACAACAAGAGCTGTTTACGTTGAGATTTCTGTTAGAATCTTCAGTTCCACATTATGCTCTAGCCTGCCAAACAGGCGCTATATTTAATGACAACCCTGACATATGGAAAGTTTCAGCCCATTTTCGGAGTCGGATTACTGAGATATCCTCGTTTTCGTGGAGGTTATCGGTTAAAGAACCACTGTCTCCTTCTCCCCCAATGCTTTACGCGCTTGGTTCCTTGTCTCGCTTGGAGTATTTTTGATAGCACTGAAATTTGTTACTTTTTCACAATGTTTTCGGTTGTTACGTATTTTCACAAGCAAATTACGATATTGCGGGGAATAGTAGTGTCTGCATTAATTGAAGTGTGTGTGTGTTTGTGAGAAATACGATTGTGTGCGACCTTTTAGTGTGGAGTAAACAAAGTTTAGTGCATGGGAAATGCTTGTCTGAATCTTATGCAAAAATCTGTCAGACAATTAGACAAGCTATGCTTGGGTTTTAAGAGTTAAAAGGGTTTAGATAACCAACGGGAATAAAGATTTCACCATTATAGGATTATGGGTTAAGTAATTACTTCGATAATGCAGTTTTTATGAAAAAAACGGGAGCGGTTGGCCCTTAGACGGCCAAGCTATTTTTTTTTAACAAATCAGCCGGGGGGGGGGGGGAATTGGGGGGAGTCAATCGGATCCCCGCCCAAGATTTTCAAAATTTAATTAAGAACTGTTGCTATGGCAACAGTCGTTTCACAACATGTGCACCATCTTGGCCGCCCTCTTGGATTTTTCAAAAAAAATACTTTTAACAAAACTGCAGCAAATTTGCTTGAACTTAGTAGAAAACATGTATTTCTAGCCTCAGATAGAAAAACAATGAAGAATAGAAAAGAAAAGAACAAATTAGAACAAATTTTGTCAAAAAAATCCCGTTTTCTGACTCAAACTTGAATTGCATATTTACGACGGTTTGAGCCGACCCTATAATGGAACCCCTACTAAGGGCCTCGTTTACATTATACCGGCTACGTCTTGGTAAGATTCATGGCGGATAGGCCTTTTGTTCACCTTTGGAACGCTTTCTGCCGAATTGGTTAAGACGCAACGCTTTCGACGTAATAACGGTCACATATCGGATAGTTTTTGTTCCGCGAAAAACATTAGTGTAAACACCGAACGGGGCGGCACATCATTCTTTTGTGGGGACAAAAAATGCAATAATGGAATTCCTCGCCAATATCACCATTGTCACAAATTTGACATAATCGTATTACTGTACCTGCTTAACTCAATTGGAAAATTGTGCGTTGAAAGTCTTCTTTTTGTAATACTAGTTCTTAATAAAAAATCTTTGGCCTAAGGGAGGTAAGGCTCGCATGTTTTAGTTTGCTTAACTTCTTTATATATACTTAATTCTGGGGCGGATTTAGGGGAGGGCCCTGGCTCACCTTTCATCGGCAATTTTTGGAAACAATTTTTAAGGAAAATACTGAAAAAAACCTTGTTTTGGAGCATGCAGATGCCATTTCGGGGCTCCCTTTCCAAAATTGCAGGTTCGCCCCCCCCCCATTGGTATTCAATGACGATCATATTTCATAATATAATATGATCCTCCATGTAAACTATTATACATGTACAAAAATACAAAGTGAAATGATATATAGCTGATATACAGACGCACATCTTTAAGTTTGTGCGACATTCTTGTTCATCGAGTTTTCTCAGTATTAACCAGCCCGTGAAACAAAATCTATATAGAATTAAGTTCTCCCCTTGGCGAAAGGAGGAAGGTGAAAAGAACATACTTTTTTTTCAGTTATATCTGGTTTCAGTTTAGCGATGTAGTAGAGCTCTTAAAGTTTTCCCAAAGTCCATGAAGTGATAATAGCCACAGCGCCCCACTGGGGCCCTGGTTTGTAGCGGCGTAGCAAGTGGGCTCGGAAAGTTTTAATGTACCTTGGTGTTCTACTTGTCGAACGGATAACCGGCTTAATTCTATAGCTTTTGTATCACGGGTTAGTGTAAAGTACAGCGAGATGGTTCACCACACCAAACCCGAGGATGTGCAAGTACCAAGAAGACGTTTGTATTTACATAACATATTTTTAAATGAAAGTCGTATCTGATCTAACAGATGAAACTTTATAAGTGGTTTAAGAACGATTTTAAGAGCTTCATTTTGCTAAATTTTTGGCTACTATCGGTGACCCTCATCAGAGATTGTTAAAACTTAAGTTAGTTTGATGAAAGGATTGTACTCTCGAGAGAATTCCTCGTTTACTGCATTTGGGTCGGCCTGGGAATGCCATGATTATTCGTCTCCAAACCAAATCGTTTTTAAAGCATTTTATAATTAAGGTATTATTATAATTAGAACAGATAAAACTTATATTTAGAAATATGCATGCAACCAATCGCCTCACAGGAGTTTACATAATAAAATATCTAAAAATCCTCAATATTCGTCAGTCTCAAAGAAGTCACTCGTTTATCCAAAGCAAAGCAATATCAGTCTGGCCGAAGCAGTTTATTAGAATATCCGGAATTCTTTAATCTCGACGGAAGCATGTACTAATTCAATGAACTGCTACTCCAATGCTTGAAATCGATCCAAGAACGTTTTGCAAATTAAAATACCATTCTTAGAAAAGATAAAGAAAGTGTTCCTCCATTTTAAAGGACGAGTGGAAACGGCGCATTCGGATATTAGCAATTTTTATTTGAAGCACGGAAGAGTTTGTCCATTATATACAGATGTGCTTAAAACTTTTATTGGAAGTATTGTGCAAACCGAGTAATTTTGAAAGCAAGCCGGAGAGCGAAAATAAACTGCCAATCAACTTGCGGACACTTGTCTATATGTACTGTGTATTAATTAAGGCGAACTTTGTATTTGTATCAATATTTATAGCTTTCTTCTATTTGTTTTGATCTTTATATATATTCAACACAAGTTCTGTTGTGTGTGTTTTAAAGATTTGTCGACTGAATGACACATTGCCCAAGGATTAAGTATTAGTTAATCATGCATTTAAAGAAATGTGTTGTCACGTGGTTATTAAAATGATTACAGGCCATTTAAATTTGTGGTTACGTTTCCAGTATATCGTCTGAACGATTGAAGCCATATTACTTTATGAGATGAAGTTTAATTCCTACCGCGTTAGGTCGCCTATTAAAACACCATTCCTTGAGCAATTTTATCCGTACTCTAAACGTTATGTTTTGTTATTATGAATGCTGTTGAGTGTTTTGGCTTTATATAAATACGCTATAGACATTTTCTTTAAGAAAAACAACCAACGTTGTTGCGAGTTTAAAACGCAACCAAATTAAAGCGTGACAAAATCGTTAATCTGCTCTCCAGACACTACTTCCTTCCCACATTTCTACCTCCAGACAGTTAACCATTGTCCTTCTAAAAAATACCGTGTAAATAAGACAAAGTATTCAGTTACTTTTGAGCAAGTGCTTCCAAAAAAGAGTTTTGAGTGTTATTTGTTTAAAGACTGAAAATATTTGAGTTTGTTTTGCACTTGAGTTTGTTTTGCACTTCTTTATGAAGTGAGTGATCGAAAAAGGAAGTGTCAGTTACAAAGTTTTGAACCAGGTTGCAAGAAACTACATAATATGAGTCAGTTTTTCGACATGAGAGATTAAAAATACTTCCTTTTGAATTGTTAGGTTTAACAGTCATATTTTAGAAGGACGTATTTTAAGCTTGATGGTAGTTTTCGCCAGAGGTTATTCCAGAGCCTTCAATCAGACGCACATCACAGTACATGTTACACGCCGGTACTCAGTTTACAGTGTGTGTTATATTCACCAACCTTCCTCCGTTGTCTTTAACGATGTTAAATCTTTGGTTTATAGTAAGTCTGTCCTTCCGAACAGTGACAAGAAATCATTTACGGAACTGAAAATATATCCCTGTAGCCTGTCTGTAACCATCTCTATCCTGATTATACATTCGGAGCAGCAAAGTTGTCAGGCTAAGCTGTTATGTGTGGTTTCCTTTATTGCTCTTTCTTCCATTCGAGTTTATACCTTTGGCAAAATCGGAAATCGCGGAACCTTTTTCAAAGTAATGAAGTGTTAACCATGGTGTGTCGATACACATTCGCTTGGCTACAGTAGCAAGGTCCACTTTTTTCATTTTTGTCGAAAATCTCATCTCAATTCCATGGTTGTGCGTGGGGTTTTTAAGCCAGTTATTAACTGTCTCGACAGACCTGAATTCAAATGGGGCCCAGCCAGATTCATTTGATGACAAGGTGCGTGATGAAAGTTTATCGCCGGTAAATAAATCGTAGAAGACGACTTTAAGTTTGTGTTTCTTATTCGTTTGTGCCTGCGATGTCAGCATGTACAACTCGGCTTTCACAATCAACACAGACTGCTTCAGGGCTGTTACGTTGAAGTGAACTGAGGGACGTCTCCAACGCAATCCTGTGATAATGGAAGGGAAATTAATAAGATAAAAAACGTTTATCAACATCTATCATCTCCTTACTCTATCAGTGCAAAATAATATGTTTGGTTGGGAGAATAAAGGAAGTGATCATAATCTTTTTTGAAATACAGTAGCTGTCCAACCAGGCACGATATTTGAGAAAGGCTCTCCTAAATTTCATGGTAGGGGAAAATGAAAAACGGGTACAAACCGCTAAGAGTATAGAAGGCTCTTGACTATTCAAAATGAAATATTCAGTACGCTCTTTTGTTTATATAAGAACGTCATTTCTTTTTTGGTTGAGGCGGAAGATTTCGGTTTTTTTAGAATGACTTAAGCCCCAAATGTTGTTAATTAAATATTTGGTTTCCTTATGGACTTGATGCTTAAAGATTTATGATCAACTGCCGTGATCCTTTGTGTATACTTTTATGTTTCTATTGGTAAGTCAAATAGATCTTCGATTTTTACCCCTTTGGGAACGACTCCCTCTCGAGGCAGCTTTACTTAGTTTTGAGATGTTCGTGCCACGCATTCAGCTCAGCTCAGCTGAATTCCGTGATTTTCGTGGACCAGAAAATATCAGCCTGCGCAAAGTATCACGGTAGCTGGCCAAACTTCATATTGTATTTCCTTATCTAGGAACATGAAGTCTGGTCTTCAAAAGTATTGTTAAAACACTCCAGTTGAGGACACCCAGTTGGCAGTTATAAGTAAACCCGAAATGACAGCCCAAATCAGTCTATAAGAAAGTAAACACATGCAATCGTAGGTTAAAATTTTAACCCAAGGTGCTATATATAACAATGAGTAATAGTCATTCCCCTTTTTGGACCCTCTCCAAATCTGATTTAAGGTATTCCGGTGGGCTGTAATGAAATAATACTACAAATGGAAGTATAAGAACATAAGAACTTGACTTAACGAAAGCAGAACTGATTCGATATATGTAACGTAAAATGAAGGTATAGTTCACTGACGGGGCCACTTGCTCACTCTATTCTAATACTGTAAATGACTTTAACCATTTCATATGAACCCCATTGTATGTATCTTTAATGCGAGGCTTTGGCTGGTTATACTTAAGGCTAAATAAATGGTTCTGTAAACAAGACTTGCACTGTTTCATACCATAGACAAATCTTTGCCGAAGTGCGAAATTGTGTACTGCTTTTTCGTGCTATTATACCAACGGTTCTGTTATTTTCAAAGTATAAAGAAATAACCGATCCTTGTTTAGGTTCGGTCGGTTACAGCATGATCCTAATTTTTATCCCGATCCTTCAGCCTCGACGTTCTTGTGCAGTTGTTTCAGCTAAGAGGCTCACAAAATATTGATGTTAGCCTTTTATTGATTTAAATCAAAATTGTTTCAAAATGTTACAAATTACTAATCGAGCTCTTTCAACAAAGATCTTTTGAACCCTATGTGCCCAAATGATAAAATGAGTTTATATAGGTTAGTAAAACATGATTTCAAATGCGATAAATATTTAAAAGGACTAGAAATACTAGTGTTATAATTGCTTCTAAATCTCCTCCCACAGTTTCCAATTGAAGTAGGGAGATATTTGTGACTTTCTCGCAGGCACAGATTTTGCAATTTGTGTCCGAATAATTCAATTGGCAATGAGTTTCATTGCAGTCAATGATCTCAGTAATGTAGCAACAAAAATTTATCAATTATTAGTTCGCGGGAGTAAAATACAATTTCTACGGTTATATCAGTTGAAAATGAAAATGTCGGCAGTAATCATATCTATCTTGAATAAATATTTCGACCTCCAGGCATTTGT